>KV017470.1:0-30487 GCA_001598015.1 Dorcoceras hygrometricum
ATTGATTGCAAGGAGTGCAATTATTGGGAGGGGGATTGTTGGAGTGCAATAATTGCCCCTGCTAGGTAGAGCGATCGAACCGTGGCGTTTGTGTTGCTATACGGTTTAAAAGATTGGAGTTGCACCGTTACCACCAGCTATAGCTTTTGGTAAAGCGGCAAGCGCTCGATCCTACAGGTCAATATTATGGAAATATTGTAATCCCTTCACGAAGAGTTACTGATCAGTTAACATGCTTCATGCACAAGGACCACCAGAGAGCCTCTAGATCATAAATCATCCTGTATAAGCAATTCAAATGCGAGTTGTTTTTCAGTAGAGAGATGTTCAGATTTCGATGTTTTACTCTATCTATGTATCCAGATTTCAGTTATGCCTGCATTTATGTGATTTTGTTACCTTCAGATTTTACTTGTTGAGCCCTTAGACTCACTAGTGTTCCCGATGCAGGTGTGGCAACTCTGGAGCAGGCGGGTGGTGCATGTTGATTCAGATTCGGGGAATTGTGTTTGTCAATGGCCAGTGTTTCCGCGTAGTTATAGCTTTTTTTGTTTTGGATCTTCGACGAAATGTATTAAGATCTGTTAAAACAATAGTGAACTTATATAGAGTTCCAGTAGTTGTAATATCGCAGTTTGCATTGTGAATAAAAAAAATCTGTTTTGTCAAATCTGCTTACTACTATTTACCGTTGGCGCCATCAACTTCGTTTCAGCATTGTGTAAGGGAATACAGCTTACGTTATTCGAGTTTGGTCCTTCTATTGTTTAAAATTTTAAATTTCACAAATTCGATTGGCTCCCATGGATTTGGGCGCTACAACTTGGTATCAGAGCATGGTCCTTAGATAAACACATCTTCCCAGTCTGGAGAAGCTTTCATCGTCTGCATATCCTGATTTGAGAGTTTTATTTTTTATGAGAATAGTTCTTTCTCTTTTGAGTTCTGATGTTCTTTTGTGGTGGGTTGCGGGCTATAGATTAAGATGTCAGGAAGAGGGAGAGGTAGAAGAAGCACCCCAGTAGATGAAACTAACCCAGATAGCAATGCTCGTATTGCCCAACTCTTAGAGCTGTTGGTAGAGCAATCCTCCAGAGGCAATGGCCAATCTTCGAGCAGCAGGGACCGCATTATGATGATTCTCAGGAGAGGTTTCGAAGACAGAAGCCGAAGGAGTTCAGTGGTACTACAGATCCGCTTATTGCTGAGAGCTGGATCAAGTATATGGAAGTGATTTTCGAGTACCTTCAGATTCCAGATTTGGATAGGCCAACGTGCGCTATCTATATGCTAAGAGGTGATGCAATGATCTGGTGGGAGGGAGCAAAGTTGTCAGTAGACTTGGCAAATCTCTCGTGGGAAGAGTTCAAACGAGTGTTCTTTGAGCAGTACTTCACAGCATACAAGAGGTCTGAGTTGAAGCAAGAGTTCTTGACCTTGAAGCAAGGAAGTCTGACTGTGCAAGAGTACGTGCAAAAGTTTGAGAGAGGCTGTTACTTTATACCTCTTATTGGGAGGGACCCTAAGGAGAAGTTGAGCCACTTTGTGGAGGGATTGAGACCTACATTCAAGTTGAATGTTAGGTTAGCAGGACCCAAATCTTATAGGGAAGCAGTAGATAAGGCCCTGGGAGTGGAGAGAGATTGGAAGGATGTGGATCAGGAGAGACAACAGAGGAGGCAATCTTTTCAGCTGGCAGACTCGAGGCGTTTTAAGAAGAAGAATAGGAACCAGTCGGGGCCTCAAGAACCAAAGCCGATCCCAGCCTAACCTATAAGTGTTGTACCAGATGGAAGTGGTAAGCCGGTTTGTCCCAAATGCCATAAGAACCACCCGGGACAATGCAAAGCTGGCCAGAGCGGATGCTATAAGTGTGGTGCTCAAGGCCACATCTCTAAGTTCTGTCCTCAGTCGAAACAGCAGGTGCCTAGCAGAGCTTATGTCATGACAGCTGAACAAGCTGACCCAGATTCTACAGTGATTACGGGTAATATTGTGGTTGCTGGTTTGTCCTCCTTTGCCTGTTAGATTCAGGTGCGACCCATTCCTTTATAGACGAGGATTTTGCTAAGAAGTTACCGCGTAAACTAGAAAGATTGTCTATAGGCTATTGCGTAACTGTACCATCAGGAGAAGAGTTGATATCTTGTAGTATATATCGTGACTTAGAGCTTGAACTTCAAGGACATGTAATTACCGCCAATTTGATTGTCTTGCCCAACTTCAAGGACATGTAATTACCGCCAATTTGATTGTCTTGCCCATGCCTGAGTTCGATTTGATTTTGGGAATAGACTGGTTATCCAGATATCGAGTAGCGATCAAATTCAATCTCAGGACAGTAGTTGTAAATCTGTCCACGGGATCTCAGATTTCGTTCAAATCTGATCAGCTTCAGAGAGTTCCTCGCCTAGTCTCAGCCTTGAGGGCTCAGCACTATTTGAGGAAAGGGGGGTAGGGTTCTTAGTGAGTTTGTCCTCCCTAATCGTTTCTAAACCCCAACTTTCCAATGTGGAGGTGGTGAACGAGTTCCCAGAAGTGTTTCCAGAAGACATCAGTGGCTTACATCCAGATAGAGAGATAGAATTTGCTATCGATTTAGTGCCTGGAGCAGCTCCGATTTCGAGACCTCCCTATAGGCTTGCTCCTGCAGAAATGAAAGAGCTGAAAGAACAAATTCAAGATCTGTTGGATAAGGGATTTATTCGACCTAGTACATCCCCGTGTGGAGCCCCAGTTCTATTTGTTAAGAAGAAGGATGGGAGTTTCAGATTGTGTATAGATACTGTGAGTTGAATAAGCTTACCGCTAAGAATAAGTACCCCTTTCCTAGGATTGAGGAATTGTTTGATCAGTTGAAGGGAGCACCAGTGTTCTCTAAGATAGATTTAAGATCTGGATACCATCAACTGAAGATTAAAGAGGCCGATGTATATAAGGAAGCTTTTAGGAACAGATATGGTTAGTACGAGTAAGGATGGGAGTTTCAGATTGTGTATAGATACTGTGAGTTGAATAAGCTTACCGCTAAGAATAAGTACCCCTTTCCTAGGATTGAGGAATTGTTTGATCAGTTGAAGGGAGCACCAGTGTTCTCTAAGATAGATTTAAGATCTGGATACCATCAACTGAAGATTAAAGAGGCCGATGTATATAAGGAAGCTTTTAGGAACAGATATGGTTAGTACGAGTTTGTAGTGGTGCCTTTTGGATTAACTAATGCCCCATCTGCTTTTATGGATTTGATGAATAGAGTTTTCCAGTCATTTTTGGATCAATTTGTAATAGTTTTTATAGATGATATATTAGTATATTCCAAGACCAGCTCTGAGCATGCCGCTCATCTTCGAATAATGTTACAAGTTTTGAAGGACAAGAGATTGTTTGCTAAGTTTAGCAAATGCGAGTTTTGGCTGGAGAAAGTTGCGTTCCTAGGTCACATCATTTATAAGGAAGGTTTAGAAGTTGACCAGCTAAGGTAGAAGCTATGCGAGACTGTCCTGTGCCCAGATCTGTTTCTGAAGTAAGGAGCTTTTTGGGAATAGCTGGATATTACAGACGATTTATTCAAGGATTTTCAAAGACAGCAGTTCCGCTGACGTCATTGACTATGAAACAAGTTAAATTTGAGTGGACCCCCAGTTGTCAGCAGAGTTTTGAGAGGTTGAAGCAAGCGTTGATAGAAGCTCCAGTTTTAACCATGCCTTCTGAGCAAGGGAATTTTGTGATCTTCACCGATGCTTCCAAGTTAGGATTAGGAGCTGTTTTGATGCAGGATTGTAAGGTAATAGCATATGCCTCCAGACAGCTAAAGAATCACGAGAATAATTATCCCACGCATGATTTAGAGTTAGCAGCTGTGGTTTTAGCCCTTAAGATCTGGAGACATTATCTGTATGGGGAGAAGCGTGAGATATTTACCGATCATAAGAGTTTGAAGTACTTCTTTACTCAGAAAGAATTGAACATGAGATAGAGAAGGTGGTTAGAGTTGGTCAAATATTATGATTGTACAATAAGCTACCACCCAGGAAAGGACAACGTGGTGGCAGATGCTCTTAGCAGGAAATCAATAGGATTAGCCCAGCTTACTGTCCAGAGACCCTTAGCGCATGAGATTGAAAGTTTTGGACTAGAGCTGATTCCCCGTTATAGTACCGCAGTTCTAGAAGATCTCTCCGCTCGATCAAATCTGTTGGATCAGATTCGAGAAGGACAACTGTTAGATGAGCAGTTGCAAAAGTGGGTTAAGCAAGATATATAAAGAGGAAGTAATCTCTATACTTCAGCAGGAGGAACTATCAGATACCAAGGTAGATTATGGGTTCCTAGTGTGAACAATTTGAGATCAGATCTGATGGCAGAAGCTCATACAGCTCCATATTCAGTGCATCCAGGGAGCACTAAGATGTACAAAGATCTTCAGAAGCTGTATTGGTGGCCAGGCATGAAACGCGATGTTGCCAGATTTTTTTCAGAATGCCTGAATTTTCAGTTGGTCAAAGCTGAGCATCAGAGGCCAGCAGGGATGCTAAAACCTCTGCCAATACCAGAATGGAAATGGGAAAGTATTGCGATGGATTCTGTAGTTGGGTAACCCAGATCTGCCCAAGGATACAATTCAATATGGGTCATAGTAGACCGACTAACCAAATCTGATCACTTATTACCAGTTAAGACAACTTATGATGTGAGCAAATACGCTGAGTTGTATATGGTGGAGATATTAAGACTCCATGGAATTCCAGTATCGATCGTATCTGACAGAGATCCAAAGTTTACGTCAGCTTTCTGGAAGGGTTTAGACAGAGCTTTAGGTACCAAGTTAACCTTTAGCACGGCTTTTCACCCCCAGACAGATAGTTAATCAGAAATGGTGATTCAGATGTTAGAAGATTTGCTTAGATCTTGTATCTTAGATTTTTCAGAAAGCTGGGATTCAAGGCTGCCTTTGGTAGAATTCACGTACAACAATAGTTTCCAAGCATCCATTCAGATGGCCCCATACGAAGCTCTCTATGGCAGAAAGTGTAGAACACCCATTCATTGGGATGAGATAGGAGATTTAGCTGGTTTGGGACCAGACTTAGTAGAACAGACTGCTGAAACTATTAATAAAGTGAGAGATCGATTGAGAACCGCTCAAAGCAGGCAAAAGATCTATGCTGACGACAGACGCCGCGAGTTGAGTTTTGAATCTGGAGACCATGTTTTCTTGAAGGTAGCACCGCTGAAAGGCGTAATGAGATTTGGGAAGAAGCGTAAGCTAAGCCCAAGGTTCATTGGTCCATTCGAGATCTTGGACAAAGTAGGAACGTTGCCTTATAGACTAGCTTTACCACCACATCTATCCTCGGTACATAATGTTTTTCACGTATCAGCTTTGAGGAGATATGTTCCCAACCCGTCACATGTTTTAAGCTATGAACCAATCCAACTGGCACCAGATTTGAGCTATGAGGAGCGACCAGAGAGGATTCTTCATAGAGAGAATAGAAAGTTAAGAAATCTAAGCATTCCAATGGTTAAGGTTCAGGGGTCTAACCAATCTGAGCGAGCAGCAACTTGGGAAACAGAAGAAGATATGCGTAGTCTCTACCCAGAGCTGTTTGGTAAGTAAATTTCGAGGACAAAATTTCGTTAAGGAGGGTAGAGTTGTAACGCCCCAAAATCCATAGAACCACAAATTGATTAGCCTTTCTTTTATAAGGGCAGTTTTGAGATTTTCGAGTATTCAGATTCTAGTTAAAATCTGATTTCTTTTCTTTTCAAATTTGAAGCAACGACCAGAAGGTTCCGGAAGGATTTCGCCCAAGAACAAATCTGAAATAATCCAGATATGTTTCCTTTCGAAAATAAAAATGAGTTTTGGATGGGAGCTCTGTTTTTAATAAAATGATTGTAGTAAGTTTATAAATCAAAATAGTAGTGGGGAGCTTTTAACAAATTCTTTAAAAAGGACAAAGGAGTTGGCACGGCAGCCATGCCTACTCAAGTATTTTTTTCACATACTACTCAATCATTCTCCCTTGTATAAAATGATTTACGTAAGACTCAGGATTCATTTTTTTTGGTAGCAAGAAAGACTTTTAGTTCTTTCAAAATTAAGTAGCTTTTCCAGTGTGCTTGAGGAGACTTCCAGCCGCGATCATATGCACGTTGCGATCTTCGTTTCAGGCAAGTAAATTTTGATGGGATCAATATGGCATGAAAACAGCCCTAGGAGTTCAGAGGGGGGGGGGGGTTGAATGAACTCCTTGGTATTTTTAAATTTTCGAAATCGTTTAAAATAATCAAGAAAGACTTTTAGTTCTTTCAAAATTAAGTAGCTTTTCCAGTGTGCTTGAGGAGACTTCCAGCCGCGATCATATGCACGTTGCGATCTTCGTTTCAGGCAAGTAAATTTTGATGGGATCAATATGGCATGAAAACAGCCCTAGGAGTTCAGAGGGGGGGGGGGTTGAATGAACTCCTTGGTATTTTTAAATTTTCGAAATCGTTTAAAATAATTTTACAAGCACCCGCTTAACTTAAGTCCGAGTTACCAGACTTAAGGTATCTCAGTTTTAAAAACTGATTTCTCGGTTAACAAAAATGTGCGGAAAGAAACCGATTAATCAGTGAACAGTATAAACAGTAAATAATGCGTAATGTAAAATATTAAGATCGAGAGTTTGTTTCTGGAAGTTCGGATATAAATATCCTACATCTCCCCTTCTTCCTTTTCAAGAAGGATTCACTAGAAGATTTGTTGAATACAATCCTTCTTCACAAACCCGATCACCGAGCCTCGCTCAAAGTGAACTCCTAACAACACAAGTGGAACTATCACGCAGACGCAGCTACTGCTTTACAAGTGAATAAGGTTTTTCAAACGGCTTTTTAAGGAGCCCGTTTGTTACAGACTCTAATGAATATTACAATGAGATACAACACTATTGAGACTGTAAATCTTCTGGTTTCTAAAACGTAGAAACGCGATTCAACAAGTGAACCAGAAGATGACTCGAAGGTAAATCTGTGAATGCTTGATTGAAAGTTCTTCGAGTTGTGAGCTTTTTGAGAATAGCTTCAAATTGCAATACGCTCAGCAATTTTGGCAGAGTGACGGCAAGAGAATGATAGCCAAAGTTGTTCTTCAATTCAAAGTCTGGTTATTTATACACTTCGTTCTCACCGGTCATTAAATTTCTCCAAAGGAAATAAAATCCCCTTTTTGAATCTCTGTAATTCGTATTCCGTCAATCCTGCTCCACTACATGGTAAATATGCACATCGTCATAGCTAATTTGTCGATTTCCATTTCTGTGCAAACATCGTATAACGCTCTCTATAAATATGTACTATTTACCAAAATAGTACCGATGTTGTCTCCTTAATTCCAGGCAATTGTACGATTCTACTGATCTTTTCCAATTTGAGTAATCAATCGTATTTGAATCGCTTGTTTCTTGCGCCTGAAATTTCTCTGTTAACCAGCTTCAACTTTCTTTCAAGATAGTTAATGATGTTGCTGCTGGTCAGTACTTCAAAGTATGCAACTATTAATAAACACGTGCGCTATTTCAACAACTGAATCCTTGTGTGACCCAACGACTGATTTCTAGCGCTAAACCAAACGCTGTCGTATTAACTTATTTTCACGACGTAGTTTTACTATACGCAAACACCAAGTATCAGCGACTGGTTACACAAGTCACTGTAGCTCCCGACTGGTTACATAAACCACTGTAGACCACGACTGGAAATAAAATCTACTGTAGCTCCCGACTGGTTACATAAATTATCGACTGATAATGCAATAGTACTGTAGACAACTACTTATATGTAATGCACTGTAGATTGCGACTGATTCCAAAACACTGTATCTTGCGACTGATCATTGTAAAGAATACTCAACTACTGATTATTCCAACAGCTGATTTCCCTTAAAGAATGCACCTGCTGAAATACCATTATCGCAAACGACTGAATCTTAGTGTTGATCCAATACGCTGTCGTTTTGCAATCTTTAAAAAAATACGCTAACACTCAAATGCTTGCGTCTGAGACAGATACACCTGCTGATTAACCCTTGAAGACTCCAACTGCTGATAACAAACCATCGGCTGATTACTGACTATCCACTGATATACTAACCAACGGCTGAATGTCCAATAGCAACTAGTATTATTTTGTTATCACCAAAACTAATAAATTTTATCCTAACAATTTCCCCCTTTTTGGTGATGACAAAACTTAGCAGCCGAAAGACTAAAAGGAATGAGCAAAAATAAATTGCACACATCTACTGAAATAATAAATTCCATTTTATGAGAAAGAGTACAAAATATTTGTACAACGGATCAACAGCTATTCTATCTTAATCGATCCTCAAAAGATCTACTGAAAATATCTTCTTCTCTTGTAAGATCCACTTCTATTTCCTCTGCTTCTACCCTCACTGCTCCTTTCTCTGCGTCTATCAGCATCAATAAGTCTCTCCACAATGCTTGTGGTTTCAACATTATCACCACCACCACCAGTATTGCCACTTCCTCTGTTATGATCATCAGGTGGTGGTTGAGGACCTCGGCTGCTACCTTCCCCCTTTTTGTCATTACCGCCCCTATTAATATAATTGACAAGCTCGCTCAACTGGTCGGTAAGAATATTGTGATTGGCCTGTGCCTATGCCTGAAACTCTAGAAGTTGGTGGGAGATAGATTCCTTGGTAGCCTCAAGATCCTTCCGAACATCAACCAAGCCGGTGGAAACAGCATCCACCTTAGCGTTTAGCTCTCTCACGACCTTCTTAACATCCATAGGATCAGCAGTGACAGAAGCACTGTTAGCCAGAACACCTTTCCTAAATTCATTGAAGCGCAGTGTCTGGACATCATCAATAGTTCGGCCTTCTTGTCATGCACCCTGAATTAAAGTTCTGAAAGCTTCATCTTGCTGCTGCAGGGAATCAAGAAGGCCCCTTTCAATTTTATGTACTTGGAAAGAATATCACTTTGAGACTCATTAATACGCTCGGATAGGAAGGTCTGGAGATCATCAAGTGAATCAGAAAGATCAGTAGTAATAGCAGGTAGAGAAGGCACGATAGCAGCTATATCGGTCTCATCAAAATGCATATCAGGGGCATCTGAAATGGAGGATAAGAAAGGACGCTGATCTAACTCCATAGGTATCCTCTGTGCACCAAACTCTGTATCGGCAACTAAAGGAATATTCTGGCTAACTGCTGAAGAAGAAGTAATCTGTACACTTCGCAAAACGGTTCTTGCAGAAGCAATAGAAGCAAAAAAATCGGTAATATCTGCTGTACTTAATCTGCTGAATAAACTGTACCGAATAAAGATTGTACAAAACTGAGATAACCGCAAGGCAAACACTTTCGGCTGGCGAGAAATAAAACTGTCTACTGGTTCAACAACTGATAGCGCTCTGCAAAAATTTATTGAGCCTACTGGAAGCAATTTCTCTGAAACAAAAGATTCGGCGGCCTATATAAAAACATCGGCCCATCTCTTCCTCAAAATCTTGACGAAATCACTCACAGCGGGTAAGGTGTCCACATAAGATAACTGACGTGGAACTTCATTATGAACAACCGGTCGAGGGATCTTTACCCATTGATCACAGCAAGGTTCAACGACCCACACCCCATCAACAAGAATCATCGTTCTAATCCAGCATTTGGATGGAGTGTTGGTGTTGTTTCTGGCAATTACGGCACCGCGATCTCGTGGGCGCCCTTCAAAAATCCATGAGCAACACGTCCTGTCCCATCGAAGGTCGTGTGCAAGTGTCTGCTGTTTCAATTCTTCTAAAATGAAAAAGTGAAGATCCGATAGCATGTCTATGACCTTGAGATCAGTTTCGGAAGATCCTTCACCAGGCACTAAATTTAGCTTCCACGATTCTAAGAATTTCCTCACCAAAACTTCCCTGTACTTCATCAATATGTACACTTTCCTGTTGAGAGATATCCGGGTTGACTCCGCTTCTGCCCACGATAGAACGAGGGCCTCCTTCTCAAAATAAGACTCATCTATCTCTAACGTTTCTAAGTTCTTTAGACTGAAGGAATTAAAGAATTTTTCTACTTCATCTATCACCTGTGCACGCAGCTGTACAAGCAGATCAATGTCAGCACAAATCAAAGAATAGTGCTCCTGAGGTGGCTTGCCCTTAATTGGGTCTTTCTGCATAAGGGGCTCCTTTCTTTATCATCCACTGGAATTTGCGGGAGACTGGTCAGGTACCAGGTCCGCTCATCAACTCCTGGGATTTTGATTTCCTTGCCTAAGGTAATCTTGGTAATTTCCACACCAGCAGACGGCAGTGTAACGTCGACGGGAATTTAATATAGGATATCTTCCAAAGACATGGCTTCGTCTGCATCAATCATCTCAGCCACCGACTGCTCATCATCACCACTCATCTCCTCGTCATCCGGTACCTCCACAAAGGTCTGAACCTGCTGGTCTCCACCATCAGTACCAACATCCATAGTTTCCACCTCTTCATCAGTGTCACTTGGAGTGACAACTGGTCTATCATTCAATTTAGCAATGATGTCCTCATAAGGTAAATCAAACCAATGTTGCTCTACAGCAGCTTCTTGGGTTTCCGGAGCCCCAACAACTGTTTCTGTGGCTCCTAGCTGAGCGGTCTCAACCAATACCTGCTGAATGATATTATCAACGTCATCAGAAGGAAAAGTCTCCACAAATGGTTCCACGACTATCTCAACCACTACTGGATCGACTGCTGGTTCTATCACTTTTTATTCAAAAACTGGTTCTTCTACTGCTGATTCAACCACAGGAACATCGATAGTTGTTTCGACCGGTACACTTTCAACGGTAGTCTCACCAGCCCCCTCTGTGGCTGGTTTCTCAAAAACATCATCATCAGAACCTTGTGGCATGACCAACCTCCTTTTCCTCTTATGCGCGGGAGGTTGCTCAGCTTGTGCAGTAGTGGTTGCCTCAACAATTTGGATAGGTACGGCTTCTTGGGCAACTGCTACAATTTCCAAAGTGTCCTTTGAAGACACTGGTTTGCCCTTCGAGGTCCTCTTTTTCTTCACTACTGGTGCCGCCTCAGCATCGTCAGCAGCTGGTATCTTCTTAGACACAGCCTTTTTAACAGGTGTTCTCTTCACCTTTGGTACATCTGCTACATTCTCTCCACTGACCTTATCAGTTACTGCAATGTACCGATGCACTGTCTTCTCTGTCATGATCTTTGAAGAAGGGAACTCCGACGATTCTCCTAACTCCAAGTTCTAAACGTTCTCCAGCAGCAGACTAATTTGAATAGCGTAACCCTTGGCCTGCCTCGTTGCCGGAGTTACCATGTTCTTCAGGATATTGAACAGAACAATACTCCAGTTAAATTTCACTCCACAAGTGACTGCGGTAATCATCTGAAACATTTCTTGAGTCAGAGAATCAAAGGACCCTGCCTTTACTGATATTGTTTTTGCCATAATATCGCAGAGAAGACGAAACTCTAACTTCATTGCTTTCTTTTTCCCTGAGGTGCTTACTGGTTCGCCCGAAAGAGAGACGATGCTCTTCGCATCAAATACCACATCCTTAGGAATCTCCGATAACTCTGTTAAACCCTCAATTGGAAGTTCAAACGTTTCTGCAAACATCGTCTCAGAAATCTCCACTTTCACGCCGTTCACTGTACTAACCACCAACCCATCTCTCACTGAGCCGTTTTGGAAGAACTGAGTCACTGAATCTTCATATAACACCACCGGGCAACCCAGAAATCCTGTTAGGCCAGATGCTACAAGAGATTGAAACATTGCAACCATACCTGGGTTGTCCATGGCTAGGACAGAGTCGAAGTCGACATGGATAGTGTTGGTGAACAGGGATGATTCCATTTTCCTCGTTGTGAAAGAGATTAGACGCCTGTAAAATGATTTCAAAGAGAGAGCACGCAGAGGATACGAATGCTTGAGGGTAAAATTATGCAAGGTAAGAGACGATGAAAATAGTTAGCACCGGAATATATTAGGAATGCGAAAAGTTAAAGGATTGGAAACGGTGTAGATGTGACTTTTCGAATGATGACAACACGTGTCAATCATTTAGCGGCGCGTATAATTTTTAAATGATTTTGAAGATATTTTCAAAATATTTTACTCGTACAGTGTAAAAGGTTTTTCAAAATATTTTAATTGAACAAGGTACAAAGTTAATAGATGCGCGCCAATATTTATATACGTCACAACTTCTAGTCAGCAATTGTTATAAACATCACTGCTGGTGCAGCAATAGTAATAACTTCACTGCTGGTGTTTAATGTATCGCAAGGGACGAGCAGGATCTGATCACAAATAAGTATAGACTGTGTATATGAAACATCTGAGTGTATCCAGATGTCACATATTCAGCCGACGTCACAATTAACAATTCAGATCCTGGTTCCCCCTGTAACTGGTGTTTTCCAACGCAAGAAACTTGCCTCAACTGAAAGTCTTCGTTCCTCCTGAACAAGAGACTCGTAGCTGATTTAAGCAACGGCTGTCAACCTGTAAAATTTTTAGAGCACAGAAAAATCATGGCAATTCAAGAAGACCTAATATGTTTCTAAATTAAGAAAACTTAGCGTCTGGTAGAGGTTTGGTGAAGATGTCAGCGACTTGCTGCTCAGTCGACACGTACTCCAACCGGAAGTCCTTATTTAGCACGTGGTCCCTTATGAAACGGTGCCTGATGTCGATGTTCTTTGTCCTCGAGTGCAGTACCGGATTCTGGGTAATCGCAATCACACTAGTGTTGTTGCAGAGAATAGGCTCTTCTGAAACATCAATGCCATAGTCGTTTAGCTGATGTTGAATCCACAAAATTTTAGCACAGCAGCTACCAGCCGTGAGGTACTCTGCTTCAGCTGTTGACGTGGCAATTGACTTCTGCTTCTTAATGAACCAAGAGATCAGTCGATCCCCTAAGAATTGACAAGTTCCATTGATGCTCTGCGATCAATCCTGCATCCTGCGTAATCTGCATCACTATAACCGATTAGTTTAAAGCCTGAGTCTTTGGGATACCAAAGACCCACGTTGGAAGTACCCTTTAAATATTTCAATATTCTCTTTACAGCTATGTAATATGATTGCTTTGGCTCTGCTTGGAATATAGCACACATACAGAAAGCAAACATGATGTCTGGTCTGTAGCAGTTAAGTATAGCAAAGAGCCTATAATACCGCGATAAAGAGATACCTCAATGGCAGTTCCAGCTTCATCTTTGTCCAGCTTTATCGAAGAGCTCATCGGGGTTGCAGCTGCTGAACAGTTGTCCATGCCAAATTTCTTCAGCAGTTCTTTCGTATATTTTGCCTGGTTAACGAATATACCATTCTCCAGCTGTCGAACTTGTAAGCCCAGAAGAACGTCAGCTCCCCATCATGCTCATCTCGAATTTATCCTGCATAAGCTTCGAAAACTTTTGGCACAATTTGGGGTTAGTTGACCCAAATATAATATCATCAACATATATTTGTACCAATAGAACATGATCAGCTTTCACAAATTTAAATAGAGTTTTATCTACTATGCCTATTGTGAAATCATGCTCGATTAAAAATTCACACAGTGTATCATACCAGCTCTGGGTGCTTGCTGCAACCCATATAGAGCTTTATCCAGTTTGTAAACAAAGTCTGGATGTGTATGATTTACGAAGCCAGGAGGTTGTGCAACATACACTTCCTCTGTTAAAACGCCATTAAGAGAAGCACTCTTAACATCCATCTGAAAGACCTTGAAGTCTTTAAATGCTGCAAATGCAAGAAACATGTGGATGGCTTCTAATATATCTACCGGTGCAAAGGTCTCATCGAAATCTATTCCTTCCATTTGTCTAAATCCTTGCGCTACCAGCCTAGCTTTGTTTCTAGTAACTATGCCATCTTCATTAAGTTTGTTTCTAAAGACCCACCTAGTTCCTATGACTGAATGATTAGTAGGTCTAGGTACAAGTGTCCATACATTATTACGTTTAAACTGGTTAAGTTCTTCTTGCATTGATTCTATCCAGCTGGGGTCAGCTAAGGCCTCATATATCTGCTTAGGCTCTATATGCGAGATGAATGCGGAATCAAAAATGATCATGCATTAGCTGGCCTCGTGTGCGAACAGGAGATTTGAAATTACCTATGACTTGCTCGGGTGGATGATTTTTATTCCACCGCAGATCAAGTCCAATTGGATTTGCTCTTTGTTCCCCCTGTGTCGCTGGCTGGATAACAACTGGATCAGCTGACGCCAATTGATGTTGAGCATTTTTGGCTTGTGCGACTGCTTCCAGTTGATGATCTCTTGCGACTGGTTGACCAGCTGTTGGTCCTGATACCGGTTGATATGATGTACTCGCAACTGGTTGTCCAGCTGTTGGTTCTGATGCCAACTGGTATGATGTGCTCGTGACTGGTGCATCAGCAGTTGATCTTGATTTCAGTTAATGATTTCTTGTGGCTGATGCAACGTCTGGTTCGACAACATTTGGTTGAGCGACGTCTGGTTGTACAGCATCTTGATTCTTTGTCGTTTCATTCCCAGCAGCTGTCAGATCCTGTTGATCATTGTTATGCGTTGTGACCACTGCTGTTTGTTCTTCCTCAGCTGAATATCTTTGTGGCACGTCGTCGTCTGATTCTTCAAGACTTGTTGAATCCAGACGTGAACACAAGTCATGTAAGCTTTCAGCTGAATTTGACTTGAAACTGGTTTCATCAAATACCACGTGTGCTGATTCCTCAACTGTTAAGCTTTGGTTGTTGAAGACACGATACGCTTTGCTCACAGCTTAATATCCTAAGAAGATACCTGCATCAAATTTAGGTTCAAAGGCTGTTAGATGCTTCTTGCCATTATTATGAATGAAGCATTTACATCCAAACACCTTGAAGTAAGAAATATCAGGTTTCTTGCCATGCCAGATCTCATATGGGGTTTTATCATGCATCCTATTAATCATCGATCTGTTTTGAGTATAACACGCTGTGTTAACTGCTTCTGCCCAGAATTTTTGTGAAATCCCGGAATATGCAATCATAGATCTAGAAGCTTCTTTTAAAGTACGGTTTCTCCTTTCAGCTAACCCGTTTGCTGAGGAGTTCTAGCTGCTGAGAGCTCATGCTTTATCCACATGTCTTCCAGATAAGAAGTTAATTTTTAAAATTTAGAAACTCAGTACCTCGATCACTTCTTATTCGGTTGACTGAACAAGATCTGTCATTTTGTAAACGTTTTAAAAGACGTATCAGCTGGTCGGCGGTTTTAGATTTTGCTTTTAAAAACAACACCCAAGTGTATTTTGTAAAATCATCAACGACTACAAGGGTGTAATTCGTTCCCCCTAAGCTCGTTACTGAAATAGGATCAAAAAGATCCATATGCAAGAGCTCAAGGCAACGGGAAGAACGTTTTCCGCCTTTATTTTTGAAAGTTGATTTAATTTGTTTACCCAGCTGACATGCTGCACATATCTTATCCTTAGAAAAACTAATTTTTTGCAGACCAGAAACCATATCATGTTCACTAAACTTGGCAAGTGTTTTGAAGTTTAGATGGTTCATTCGAAGGACCAGCTACAAGGCACAACTGCTTAGATTCTAGCTGATCTGACCAATCGATTATGTAGGTATTCCCCGAACGTTTTCCTACCAATACAGTCAGACCACTTGGACTCTGAACAGTGCATGTGTGTTGTTGAAACTGGACTGTATAACCTTTGTCACACAGCTGACTAATGCTAATCAAGTTATAACGAAGGTTATCAACAACTAGGACGTCTGAGATAGATATGTTACCGTGGATAAGCTTACCCTTACCCACAGTGTTACCGTATGCGTTATCACCAAAGACTATCTTTGCGCCTTTGTGTGGAATAACGTATGATAGCAGCTTTTGATTTCCTGTCATATGTCTTGCACAGTCGTTGTCCAGGTACCACAAGTTTGATACATCAGCTGGTTCGTACCTGTTATCCTGCAATCATAAAACCAGCTTTTGGTACCCAATTTTACTTGGGTCCAAATCGGATTACCCCTTTCGGGACCCATACATGAATTACCTTAACAGTTTTTTCCAGTATAAGTGTCCGTGAGGGTCTGTGCATATTTACAGTGAGATCTGTTGAGTTTTGATTTCATATTCTGACCACTTAGATCTCTCCTCGGCTGAGCCTTTGTCCAACCAGATTTTGCCTTCCTTGAATTACGCCTCGGCTGGTTGGGAACAAAAGACTTGGAACCAGCTTTCGCTTTATCCTTGTCCAGCTTGTTCTTTAGCCAGCTGGGCTTGGAATTCTCAAGACTTTGAAAACCGATACCAGCTTTTCCATTTTCGTTCAACTTGGGAGAGTTCTGGTCATCAAATGTTATCGACTCATAGCAGTCATATATCACGTTGGCTTTGACAAAGCTCATCTTATTGAACTTGTCATATACCAGCTGTGATTGAGTAATTGTTTCTCCTTCATTGCTTTCACTACTACTGAAACCCAAGCCAGTTCTATCATATACTGACTTTTGGCTTTCTTGCAGTTTGTGGAGAGCACGAGCCGATTGGTTAAAGGAGCTCATTTCTTTAGTTAATCTTTCAACTTCAGCCTTGAGCTCACTGGTTCGTTTCTCAACAAATCATTTTCTATCATCAGCTTACTCAACTCAGTCTTGAAACTGTCAATATCCTCAAGCTCCTCAGAACTTGATTCAATCGAACCATTTTTCAGACTTATGTTTTCGACCTTGATTTCCTCAAATGAGTGAGAAAGCTTCCTGTACTCTTTGACCATGTCATTAAGTGCACTGACAAGGTCTTCTCGTGTAAATTCAACATTGAAGAAGTCAAATACCTCGTCGTCAGATGTTTGGTCAGCCATTAGACAGTGAACCTCCTCTTGTTCACTATCGCTGGATGAAGATTCTGAATCAGTGTCCGCCCAGCTTTTGGTGCTTTCCTCAGCCACCAGTACTTTGCGATCATGATTGCGGCTGGATCTTTTGTCACCTCTCGTCCTCATCAATCTATCTTTGGATCTCTCCTTCGATCTGTCCACAACTCTTTCATCTGATTTGTCATCTCTGTTGTATCGATCCTCCTTCTTGTATCTATCATCTGTTCTCTTGTCATCTCGCTTGTATCTATCTTCTTTCTTGGGTCTGTTGCACTCAGCTGCAAAATTCCCTGGACGTTCATAGTTAAAACATTTCATATCATATACAGCTTTATCATTTTTATGATTATTGTAAGGAGTAGAAGGGTTAAAAGATCTTCTCAAGTATTTCCCAAACTTTTTAACGAAGAGGGACATGACGTCGTCGCTGAGTTGATCAGCTGTCTTGCTTTTGCTTGGAGAGCACTGTTCAGTATTTGCAGCTGCTAAAGCTTTTTTCGGCTTAGAGGTAGATGGACCCACTTCTGCTCTTGTTTCCAATTCGAACTCATACGCCTTAAGTTTTGCGAACAGATCGTGAAGTTCTAGCTTGTTCAGATCTTTGAACTCCCTCATTGCCATTGTGTTCACGTCCCACTCTCTGGGCTACGCTCTCATGACCTTCAACGCCAGCTCTCGGTTATTGTACTCCTTTCCAAGACTGGTCAGCTCTATCACCACAGCGCTAAACCGTTCATCAAACTCCGTCGTTGTTTCAGCGTCCCTCATCTTTATTGACTCGTATTTCTGTTGAGCCACCGTTAGCTTGTTCTCCTTTGTCTCATCACTTCCCTCACATATCTGGGTCAGCCTTTCCCAAATATCCTTAGATGTGGCGCAGGTTTTGATTTTGCTGAACATATTTTTGTCCTTGTCCAGCGTCTTGTAGATAATGTCCCTGGCCACGTTGTCTAAGTTGGCTTTCTTCTTGTCTTCACTGGTATACTCATGTCTGCTCTTCTCAAGGAACTGAGGCTCGCCATTTGATATAGCAAAAGCTAGATTTGGATTCATTATTTTCAGCGGTCCTTCAGTGATAACTGTCCACATTTCATCATCCTGAGCGGCCAGATGCGCTTGCATGCGTATCTTCCAGTAATCATAATCTTCCTTGGAAAACAAAGGAATTTTGTTGTGAGAAGTATACATATTCAAATATATAAAGCGTAGAAAACAAACTGTTCAATGACTGAGATAACGCAGGCTCTGATACCAATTGATGGGATCAATATGGCATGAAAACAGCCCTAGGAGTTCAGAAGGAGGGGGGTTGAATGAACTCCTTGGTATTTTTAAATTTTCGAAACCGTTTAAAATAATTTTACAATCACCCGCTTAACTTAAGTCCAAGTTACCAGACTTAAGGTATCTCAGTTTTAAAAGCTGATTTCTCGGTTAACAAAAATGTGCGGAAAGAAACAGATTAATCAGTGAACAGTATAAACAGTAAATAATGCGTAATGTAAAAGATTAAGATCGAGAGTTTGTTTCTGGAAGTTCGGATATAAATATCCTACGTCTCCCCTTCTTCCTTTTCAGGAAGGATTCAATAGAAGATTTGATGAATACAGTCCTTCTGCACACACCCGATCACCGAGCGCTCAAAGTGAACTCCTAGCAACACCACAAACTATCACGCAGACGCAGCTGCTGATTTACAAGTGAATAAGGTTTTTCAAACGGCTTTTTAAGGAGCACGTATGTTACAGACTCAAATGAATATTACAATGAGATACAACACTATTGAGACTATAATTCTTCTGGTTTCTAAAACGTAGAAACGCGATTCAAAAAAGTGAACCAGAAGATGACTCGAAGGTAAATCTGTGAATGCTTGATCGAAAGTTCTTCGAGTTATGAGCTTTTTGAGAATAGCTTCAAATTGCAATACGCTCAGCAATTTTGGCAGAGTGACGGCAAGAGAATGATAGCCAAAGTTGTTCTTCAATTCAAAGTCTGGTTATTTATACACTTCGTTCTCAACGGTCATTAAATTTCTCCAAAGGAAATAAAATCCCCTTTTTGAATCTCTGTAATTCGTATGCCGTCAATCCTGCTCCACTACATGGTAAATATGCACATCGTCATAGCTAATTTGTCGATTTCCATTTCTGTGCAAACATCGTATAACGCTCTCTGTAAATATGTACTATTTACCAAAATAGTACCGACGTTGTCTCCTTAATTCCAGGAAATTGTACGATTCTACTGATCTTTTCCAATTTGAGTAATCAATCGTATTTGAATCGCTTGTTGCTTGCGCCTGAAATTTCTCTGTTAACCAGCTTCAACTTTCTTTCAAGATAGTTAATGATGTTGCTGCTGGTCAGTACTTCAAAGTATGCAACTATTAATAAACACGTGCGCTATTTCAACAACTGAATCCTTGTGTGACCCAACGACTGATTTCTAGCGCTAAACCAAATGCTGTCGTAATAACTTATTTTCACGACGTAGTTTTACTATACGCAAACACCAAGTATCAGCGACTGGTTACACAAGTCACTGTAGCTCCCGACTGGTTACATAAACCACTGTAGACCACGACTGGTAATAAAATCTACTGTAGCTCCCGACTAATTACATAAATTATCGACTGATAATGCAATAGTACTGTAGACAACTTATTATATGTAATACACTGTAGATTGCGACTGATTCTAAAACACTGTATCTTGCGACTGATCATTGTAAAGAATACTCAACTACTGATTATTCCAACTGCTCCCTTAAAGAATGCACCTGCTGAAATACCATTATCGCAAACTCCAACGACTGAATCTTAGTGCTGATCCAATACGCTGTCGTTTTGCAATCTTTAACAAAACACGCTAACACTCAAATTCTTGCGTCTGAGACAGATACACATGCTGATTAACCCTTGAAGACTCCAACTACTGATAACAAACCATCGGCTGATTACTGACTATCCACTGATATACTAACCAATGGCTGAATGTCCAATAGCAACTATTCTTATTTTGTTATCACCAAAACTAATAAATTTTATCCTAACAAATTTGATTCTTGCTGCATCTGGAAAACATATATCTTTTCGTTGTTTTCTGTGTATGCTTGCTTGTTCAGTTTCAGTTCAGCTTCAGTTAATGTTTGAATTTGAGCTATGGATTCACTGCTTTGATGCTTTAGTTTTGAGGAAACTCACCAGAAAGTTTAACCAACAACGGTGTTTTTAAAATATACTGAGTTGTACATATTCCAGGTAAGAAATACCAGAGAAGTTCTTGTTTTCCTGAGTACTGTGAAGATTTTGGACATTGAATCTAAACGGACAGGCAACGCTGGTTCGATCTGGAGCAAGTTCCGATTTGATAAGTGAAGCTAGTTTGTTTATGATCTATCTGAGTCGAAGCAGTATTTCGTGTTCATAGCCAAGTGTTTCTACGCGTAACTTTGTCCTTAACCAAATCTGTTGTTGGGTTGCTCACAGTTGAGTAATCTACAAAATCTGAAACACTTGCTCCAAAGCTCCTGTTATCGTCTCACAATAAGATAGATCTGTTTTCCCAGTCAAGTCTGTTTTCCAGAGAGAGATCTGTTTTCCCAGTCAAGTCTATTTTCCAGATAGATCTGTTTTCCAAGTCAAGTCTGTTTCCCAGAGAGAGTTTTTTTTCCCAGTCAAGTCTGTTTCCCAGAGAGATCTGTTTTCCCAGAAATCTGATTACCTAGAACCACGTCTGTTTTGCACTCTCGAGTCGATTCCTTCAGAGCTGGTCCTCAGCTCCGAGTCCAGCTGTACACTCAGTAGTGCTTTTTAAAACCAGATTTTAGATATCGATTTTCGATCAAGATCGAGTACAAATCTATTTCAGCTAAGGAAGTAAAGTTCAGATTTGAGGATTTATGGTACAGAGGACCCGGTCAATCAAGGAAGGGACAGGATTACAGTAGGACCGATCAATTAACATGCTTCATACACAAGGACCACCAGATAGCCTCTAGACCATAAATCATCCTGTATAAGCAATTCAGATCCGAGTTGTTTTTCAGTAGCGAGATTTTCAGATTTCGATGGTTTACTATATCTACGTATCCAGATTTCAGTTATGCCTGCATTTATGTGATTTTGTTACCTTCAGATATTACTTGTTGAGCCCTTAGGCTCACTAGTTTTCCCGATTCAGGTGAGGCAACTCTGGAGCAGGCGGGTGGTGCAAGTTGATTAAGATTCGGGGAATTGTGTTTGTCAATGGCCAGCGTTTCCACGTAGTTATAGATTTTGTTGTTTTGGATCTTTGACGAACTTTATTAAGATCTGTTACAACAATAGTGAACTTATATAGAGTTCCAGTAGTTGTAATATTGCATTTTGCATTGTGAATTAAAAAAATCTGTTTTGTCAAATCTGCTTACTACTATTTACCATTGGCGCCATCAACTTCGTTTCAGCGTTGTGTAAGGGAATACAACTTACTTTATTGGAGTTTGGTCCTTCGACTTGTTTAAAATTTTAAATTTCACAAATTCCGTTGGCTCCCATGGGTTTGGGCGCTACATATACTATCAATGCTCGAACAGATGATGTCACTCCTGTCTCATCTTTTCTTCAACTTCTCAGGTAGCCTCTTCTCTCCCATGCTTGCTCCATTGGACCATCACCAACGGTATGCGCTTATTCCTCATCTGCTTCTCCTTCCTATCCAGGATCTGCACTGGATATTACATAGCTCAAGGTAGAATCCAGCTCAACTTCATTAGTCCTCAGCACATGGGATGGATCTGGCTCATATTTCCACAACATTGACACATGAAACACATCATGCATCGCTGCTAACTCATCAGGCAGCCTCAATCGATAAGCCATCTGTCCAATCCTCTCAACAATCTCAAAGGGACCAACGAATCTAGGAGCCAATTTACCCTTAATCCTGAATCTCATCACGCTCTTGAAAGGATAAACTTTGAGAAACACACGATCACCAACCTCAAATTCCACTGGTCTGTGTCACTTATTATCATAGATAGCATGCCGATCTTGAGCAGCTCTCATACTACTCCGCATCAACTCAATCTGATCTTTCATATGCTGCACAAATTCAGGAGTAGACAACTGCTTCTCACCAATCTCTTCCCAACAGATAGGTGATCTACACTTACGACCATACAAAGTTTCGAATGGAGCCATCCCGATAGTCACTTGATAGCTGTTGTTATAAGAAAACTCAACTAGGGATAAGGAATCCTGCTAGCCACCACTGAAATCCAACACAACAGCTCGCAGCATATCTTCTAAAATCTGAATGGTCCTCTCAGACTGGCCATCTGTCTGGGGGTGATAAGCTGTACTCATAGCCAATCTCGAACCCATTGCTGCCTGCAAGATCTTCTAGAATCGTGAAGTAAACCTTGGATCTCTATCCGACACTATCGAAACAGGCACTCCATGCAATCTTACCACATGGTCGATGTATAACTTCGCAATTTTCTTCATCGAACACCCCACATCATAGGGAATGAAATGGCCTGACTTCGAAAGCCTGTCAACAACAACCCAAATCGCATCACATCCCCTATTCGATCGAGACAAGTGCATCACAAAATCCATGGCGATGTGCTCCCAATTCCATTGAGGCAATTCTAGACTCTGTAACAATCCACCAGGTCTCATCCTCTCAGCCTTGACCTGTTGGCAATTCAGACATCGAGCTACGAATCCAGAAATATCATTCCTCATGCCTTCCCACCATTAGTGAGACTTCAAGGCCTGATACATCTTCTTCTCTCCCGGATGCACACTGTATCGACTACAATGGGTTTCATTCAAAATAGTCTCTTTCAGATCAATCAGGTTCGGAACCACCAATCTACCACGAAATCTCAGACATCCATTAGAAGCAACAGAAAAATCTTCCGACTGACCATTCTGGGCCTTAGTCTTCAACTCATGAATGTACGAGTCAGTTCTTTGCGTTGTTCTAATGTCTGCAACAATCCGGGGTTCAACCTGAAGAGAAGAAACCACAAAATACTGATCACTTGGCCAAAAGTGCCATCCAGAACTCTCCAAATCCTCATGGACTTTGGATATACTCAACGACGTCAACATCGCAGGTTGAGCTTTCCTACTCAAGGCATCGGTCACTAATTTCACTCGCCCAGGATGATAATGAATCTCACAGTCAAAATCCTTCAGCAACACCATCCAACGATGTTGCCTCATATTCAATCAGACTAGGTGAATATGTACTTCAAACTCTTGTGGTCCGTGTACACCACAAATTGCTCACCATACAAATAATGACGCCAAATCTTCAAGGCAAACACAATCGCAGCCAACTCCATATCATGAACAGGGTATCTCGTCTCATGGAGTTTCAACTTTCAAGACGCATAGGCTATCAGTCGCCCGTTCTGCATCAACACTCATCCCAAACCACTCAGAGAAGAATCAGAGCATACTACAAAACCTCCAGAACCCAACGGCAAAGCCAACACAGGAGCAGTAGTCAACTTCTCCTTAAGCAACTGGAAACTAGACTCACACTCTTCAGTTCACAAGAACTTCCTATCTTTCTGGGTCAACTGAGTCATCGTCCGGGCTATCGAAGAGAACTTCTCGATGAAACGTCTATAATAGCTAGCCAATCCTATGAAACTATGGATCTCGGAAACACTCTTAGGTCGCTCCCAGTTAAGAACTGCTTCGACCTGACTAGGATCCACAAAAATACCTTGTCTGAAATGACATGACCCAAAAAGACAATTCTATCCAACCAGAATTCACATTTTCTGAACTTGGCATACAACTGTGAGTCTCTCAGCTTCTGCAATACCAGTCACAAGTGCTCCTTGTGCTCTCTATTAGCTCCTCAAGTACACTAGGATGTCATCTATGAAGACAATTACGAAATGATCAATATACTCACTGAAGACACGATTCATCAAATCCATGAAGACAGCAGGAGCATTCGTCAATCCAAAAGGCATCACAAGGAACTCATAATGCCCGTATCTTGTCCTGAAAGCCGTCTTCGCTACGTCAGCGTCTCTAATACGCAAATGATGATAACCAGATCGCAGATCTATCGTAGAGTATAAAGCAGATACTTGCAACTGATCAAACAGATCATAGATTCTCGGCAACGGATTCTTATTCTTCACGGTCGCTTTATTCAACTGCCGAAAATCCACACACATACTCATAGATCCATCCTTCTTCTTTACGAAAATAATCGGAGCTCCCCAAGGCGACATACTCGGTCTTATGAAGCCTTTCTCCAAAAGATCACGCAGTTGCTCCTTAAGTTCCTTCAACTCAGCTGGCGCCAATCGATACTGAGCTCTAGAAATTGGGGCTGTCCCTGGCACCAACTCTATGCTGAAGTCAATCTCTCGCTTCTGAGGGAATCCAGGAATCTCATCTTGAAACACGTCTGGGAACTCTCGAGAAATCGGCACATCACTCAACTCTATCCTCGATCCTCGTGAGACGTCAAGGGCATAGATCATAAACCCCGAGTTCTCCAAGGACAACAGACTGTACATCTCCATGGCTGACACGAGTGGAATCTTCGATCGTGAATCAGCACCGTAGAAATCCCACTTCTCTCCAAGTGGAGGCCTAAACCTCACAACACCATGGAAACATTCTACAGTCGCTCTATAAACGGACAACACATCCATACCCAAGATGCAGTCAAAATCTCGAATATCCAAGGTAATCAGGTTAGTCACCAACACATTCTCACCAAACCTAATCACACAATCCATAACCACTCCACGAGACATCAACCACACACCAGCAGAAGTAGATACAGAGACAACATCACACGGTGGGGTAACAATCAACCCACACTCATGCACAAACAAATCAGATATGAAGGAGTGTGATGCTCCGGTATCAAACAAAACTCGTGCAGGATAATCAAAGATATAACAAGTACCTGCAATAACTCCTTCAGGCATATTTGCAGCTTGCTCTCTCGTCGTGGCATTTACCTGAGCTTACTGTGGTCCTGGAAACTGAGGTCTCGAAGGTCCTCCAAACCTAGAAGGTTCACGTGGTTGGAATCCAGATCGTTGGGACTAAACAAAAGGTTGCTGCCTCTACGAAGATCCACCAGCAGAACCTTGTTGCGATTAACTCACTGCCTGTCCACCCATCAAAGGACACACTCTAGCGAAATGTCCCAGTTGGCCACACAGATGGCAAAGACCTCGAACTCCACGACACTGCAAAGTCATATGGCGACCTCCTCACTGACCACACGACACACTACCCGATCCACAGCCGCCAGAGCTCACAGAACCAGAGGAACTCGAATTCGACCGTCTCTTGAACTGCTTCCCTCGAGGATTGAACTTCTGGCGATTCGATTGCTGCGACCCCTGAGGAGGCTGAAACTGCTGCGTCACTTCAATCACAGGCTGAAAAGTACGTCCAGCTATCGGCTGAACCTGATTTTGTGCTTCTAACGGACTCTCCTCAATGTCCACCGCTCTATCCACGGCCTCAGCATAAGTCGCAGGAGAACCAGCCAACACCATGCGAAACAACTCAGGCTTCAAACCTCTCAAAAACTTGTTCCTCTTAGTCCTCTCCTGGTTAGCCACATGGGGAACGTACAATAGAAGGAAAGAAAACTGCCTGGCATACTTGGCCACCTTAATGTTCTATTGCTTCAGATTTTCAAACTCTTGCTCGCGGTTTTTGTAGTAGGACTCCGGGGTATACTCCTGTCGAAACGCTGCACAGAAGCTCTCCCAAGTAATCATGGCCCCACTCTCTCTGAAGATCCTGGAAGTACCCTTCCACCAGTGTTGAGTGTTCTCCCTCAACTGCAAAACCGCTAGCTTCAATCTTCTCTCATGAGAATACTCGACAGCATCAAACAACTGTTCCATATGCTCTAGCCAGCCTTCAGCCATCAGACCACCCTCAGCGCCAGAGAACGAAGGAGGATTCGTCCGCTGAAATCCAGATAGAACCAAATCCATCTCTCCAATCTGTCTAGTCACGTCATCTACCTCTGTCTGTCTATTCCGTCGATACAAAGGTTCACTAGATTGCTCAACATCCTCATCGCTAGCAGGAGCCCTAGACTCCTCAGCAGTCCGCCTAGTGGCTCTACCTATACCTCCTCGGTGGCATCTATCAAGACTCAGGGTAAGAACCAGCAAATAACCACATAGACAGATAATCTCAATCATATAAGCAGATATCATCACAGAAATCACAGAGTCAATCAAAATCAAAAGCTCAAATTCTGTGCCTAGACTCAAGTGTGATGAAAAAGAAATCGAGCTTATCCCAATTTAAGATCTAATACCAAACTGTTAGGCCCAGTGCTCTAATACATATAGATATACACAATTAAGCGGAAACGACAAAATCAGGGCTTAAAAATTTTTGAAATGTTGGGCCTGATCCAAAACATCATCTTAAAATAGTTCATAATCAAAATACGAGTTTAACTCAAAACTCAACAACACATCAACAGGTAACAAATAACAAGTAGCAAATCAACTACAGATCCCCTCAATAAAATAAAGGCACAGGACATCCCCTGACTCAATATAAATACATAAACACTGGGAATCAAATCAGAAAGGGGATCGACCAGCTGAAGCTCCACTTTGTCCAGCATGGTTACCTGAAGAACCTGCCAAAGCTAATACAGACCAAGGCAGCCCAAAAACAGGGAAAATAAAGAGGTCAAACCTCAGTACGAAGAACCCATCTAAAAATACAAATCATGCAACATGCTATACTTCTAGTTTTGAAATGCATGATGGCTATCAAAGGAATCGGTCATCAAGGCCAACGACTCAGCTGGCAAATCTCAAGTGAGCCTCTACACCACGCACAGCCAATCAGCCGATGGAAATCATCGGTCCGTGATTTTCAGGCCCGTCATCCATCACATCTCAGTGGTCTTCAGGTGCGACAACTCAGCCGGACACCACCCCGATGATAGCATTTGACCCTTCAGGCACGACGACTCAGCCGGCCGATCAAATGCTAGCTCGACTCAGGTCATCAATCGAATATCAGGCTCAATATGTATGCATGAATGCCATTCAATAATAAAATGTCAATGCATACAATAATCAGTACGTAAAACAGATCATATAACAGAACATAATCAATCAAATCTGTTCACAGAGTCACATATTCGCAGCATACAGGTTCACAACAAGAAATATAAGCATGTCCATGCCCAGGGCTGTTTACAGGAGCTCAATCCGTACCTCAAACCAGCTAAAATCTCAATCAAACCTCACCAGGGCACGGAACCAACAATCTGCTCAAGTCTGCTTCCTCGCTGGTTCACGACAAGCTCAACCAAAGCTGCCTGCAAGCTCAAATCTGCCCAAACAACTAGCCAGTCAACTCAAGACTAAGCGAAATCTTCTTACTGCCTACGGTCAAGGTTTCAGACTACTCAACAAGGCTCTACTAGCTCTAACGAAGCTAGAATGGGAAGAATCACTTACCCAGAAACTCAAATCTGAACGGGGAAAACAATCGACTGGAAGTTGCGAAGGTATTCGAACCTGCAACTACTTCGCTCCTCTTCCACAAGTCGATCTACAACTCCAAACTGGTATCAATCGAAAGAGCTAAGCAAGACAAACTCAGCTCCACAAATCTCGCTCCAAACAACGGCGGAAATCGACGACAATCTAACGAAGGGGTTCGGATGAACAGTACCAATCGAGGGTTTCTCTGGAAAGGAGATAGGAAAATGTTGGGTTGAAAAATGGTTAAGTGTCGATCGCTATTTAACATTTAAATCCTTTAGACACGCTACAGTTAAAGTCAACCGACTTATTCATATCTCATCGACACTCGGATCTTAGCGCTAAGGAAAAAGTCCCTCAGATCTAGCCTCATCAATAACTCAAATCTGGCTTCGCTACGCTAAACAAGCGCTACTAATCAAAACAGCGTCGCTTAGGAGTCCCGCTCACTAACGCTAAACGACGTCGCTCCATCTCCAGATCTTAAGCAGACCACACTAACAATCATCCAGTTGATCAAATCTGAGATCCTCGAACCGCACCGGTTTACTCCAAACTCACTAATCGGATCGGTCCAAATAGTACCGTCGACCAATGCTGACTTCTCCTCGCTAACCAAATCTGTCTCTATCTCAATACCAGATCTGACTACCACCTAAAATGACATCGTGTCGCTTCCCGCTTGCGGTAACTCACTCACACCAGCGAGAACCAAATCTAAACACCCATATCTCGCTCAAATCTGAAAACCACGAGCCAAACCAATACTCACCGCTCTTCTATTTCACTCGCGAGGGCATTATCCAAATCTGAGTTCTAGCGATTCACGATACACCACATCTGTCTAGAGCGCTAACGCTCTCCCTTATACAATGATATGATAGCATGCTCACTACACAGTATACTATACACCATTCAAAACTCATCCAAGAAAACTCAAAATTCACTAAATCCTAATCCAGATCTGATTATATCACTGATCACTATTTAACAGATTTCTGGATTTCGTCCTCGAAATCAACTTACAACAACAATTCAGAAATCCAGCAAAACACCAGGAATTCACCTAAACAATTAAAACACGAAATCAACCAGCCAGAAGATTACCTGGAAATCTACTATCAATGCTCGAACAGATGATGCCACTCCTGTCTCATCTTTTCTTCAACTTCTCAGGTAGCCTCTTCTCTCCCATTCTTGCTCCATTGTACCATCACCAATGGTATGCGCTTATTCCTCAGTTGCTTCTCCTTCCTATCCAGGATCTGCACTGGATATTCAACATAGCTCAACGTAGAATCCAGCTCAACTTCATTAGTCCTCAGCACATGGGACGGATCTGGCTCATATTTCCTCAACATTGAAACATGAAACACATCATGCATCACTGCTAACTCATCAGGCAGCCTCAATCGATAAGTCATCTGTCCAATCCTCTCAACAATCTCAAAGGGACCAACGAATCTAAGAGCCAATTTACCCTTAAGCCTGAATCTCATCACGCTCTTGAAAGGAGAAACTTTGAGAAACACACGATCGCCAACCTCAAATTCCAATGGTCTGTGTCGCTTATTATCATAGCTAGCATGCCGATCTTGAGCAGCTCTCATCCTACTCCGACTCAATCTGATCTTCGTATGCTGCACAAATTCAGGAGTAGACAACTGCTTCTCACCAATCTATTCCCAGCAGATAGGTGATCTACACTTACGACCATACAAAGCTTCGAATAGAGCCATCCCTATAGTCACTTGATAGCTGTTGTTATAGAAAACTAAACTAGGGATAAGGAATCCTGCCAGCCACCACTGAAATCAAACACAACAGCTCGCAGCATATCTTCTAAAATCTGAATGGTCCTCTCAGACTGGCAATCTGTCTGGGGGTGAGAAGCAGTACTCATAGCCAATCTCGAACCCATTGCTACCTGCAAGCTCTTCCAGAATCGGGAAGTAAACCTTGGATCTCTATTCGACACGATCGAAACAGGCACTCCATGCAATTTTACCACATGGTCGATGTATAACTTCGCAATTTTCTTCATCAAACACCTCACATCATAGGGAATTAAATGAGCTGACTTTGAAATCCTGTCAACAACAACCCAAATTGCATCACATCCCCTATTCGATCGAGGTAAGTGCATCATAAAATCCATGGCGATGTGCTCCCAATACCATTGAGGCACTTCTAGACTCTGTAACAATCCACCAGGTCTCATCCTCTCAGCATTTTCAGACATTGAGCTACGAATCCAGAAATATCATTCCTCATGCCTTCCCACCATTAGTGAGACTTCAAGGCCTGATGCATCTTCTTCTCTCCCGAATGCACACTGTATCGACTACAATGGGTTTCATTCAAAATAGTCTCTTTCAGATCAATCAGGTTCGGAACCACAAATCTACCACGGAATCTCAGACATCCATTAGAAGCAACAGAAAAATCTTCCGACTGACCATTCTGGGCCTTAATCTTCAACTCATGAATGTACGGGTCAGTTCTCTGCGCTGTTCTATGTTAGAGTAGATGCCCAACTAGCCAACTTGTGGCGTGTGGGTTTATAGACTCTTGTATGAAACGATCTTTATATATAATATTCGCATTTATCCATATGGCATTCTTTACTTTCATTGTGTGTATAATGATTTACAATTGCGTTGAGTAAAGACCTAGAATGCACTCAAGTGTATGTTAGATCTGATAGTGGGTATGACGACTATCATGAAACACATCTAATAGTCACTGTGTATTCTGAACATGTTCCTAGTCGATTGGGCCGTCAAAATGAGGATAAGGCCGCCCGAGTTCGAGACTAGTATCTGCGATGCGAAGTACCATGTTTCATTAGTAGGGAACATTGTGATGTTCTGAGCATGCAGATAGATAGTGACCTGGTGATCTATCGAACTACCCTCCTTCGGACTTTCCAAGTGGTTACAGGATATATGGAAGGACCGTACTATACGCTAACCACGACCAACTGGTTCTTGCAGGCACTATCAGTGATACCTAGGGGATCGGATCACGATGTTGCTAG
>KV017470.1:45457-56662 GCA_001598015.1 Dorcoceras hygrometricum
TGATTTCTCTAAAGAATGCTTCTGCTGATTCTTCTAATCCAATCAACACGTTGTCGTTTCAACTTAACCCAACGCTGTCGTTTAGTACTCCTTAGCAAAACACGTTGAAACTCAAATATGAACCTGTGATCGAAACAAGAACAACTGCTGATTGCTCGCAAGGAATGTATCTGCTGACTATCTCTTCAAGAAGGTATCTGCTGAATATCTTCGAGAACAAACTAACCACTGATTGCATACCATCTGCTGATTTCCAACGAATACTCCAACTGCTGAAATATCACTTGTCGAATGATAAATGTTCTCCTGTTAGATGCGACAGCTGATTATCCAAAAGCAACTTGTCTTACTTTTGTTATCACCAAAACTAATAAAATTTATCCTAACACTCCGCACTGACCACACGACACACTACCTGATCCACTGCCACCAGAGCTCACAGAACCAGAGGAACTCGAATTCGACCGTCTCTTGAACTGTAACGTCCCTCACTTCTTAAATTATTTTTAATTTAAAAGAGATCATAAATGCCGAAAAGAAAATATTAGGAATATATTTTTTTTATATACATTAACTCGCACATGATAAAAACATTTATAAATGAAGCAATAATAGTAAGTCATTGTCATAAGGTTTCTAAGAATAATAAAAGTCTTAACCAACAAAATAAACGTGCATGATAGCTAAAATTTGTCTAAGTCATAAAAATAATCCTCATGCATAAGAAAAATATATTTTTCTTAACCAAATGACCTCAAAATTGGATCCACGTAACCCTAACTTGATGGGCTAGATGCTGGATGAAACCGAATTCAAAAATGATGTTTGAGGTGACCACAGTGACGCTCGCAACCCTACTGGTTGCGCACAGGAACAAATCTGGGAGAGGCTAGGGACACCACTTCGGACCAGCCCCTTCCCTTGACTCCAGCACCCGACCTACCCTTCACACATCCCATGGATGACCCTTAAGACCCCTTATAACCCCTTTGAATCGAAACCTAAGCCATACTAGACTTCTCCTCCCTTCAAGATCCACCATTGACAACCCCAACACAACCTCACTCACACCCACCAAACGGCCTTACCTTCACCTTCACCAAAGGTCCAGATCTGAGCTAGGCTGCAAAATACATGAATGAATTACATTAAACAGCATGATATGCAATAAAAGTGGATTCATCCAATCACCATAACATAATCAATCACACATATATACATAGGCTTGAAAAGTGCATTCAAGGAAGCTTTGTACTTGCCTTTATTTGTAAAACTTACAACCAAGAGGTGATGTAGGCTTTGAGGAAGACAAGAACACCACACCAAGCCAAGGGAGAAGCTTCAAGCCACCACAAAAATCGAGAGGCAATGGGAGAGTGATGGAGAGGGAGGGGTGAGTTTTTTTTTTCTTGGGGGAGGGAGGCGTGAGTTTTGGGGGAGGGTTAGGGTTAAGTGTGTTTTGTATAAGGGTGGTAGATTAGTGAGGGTAATTTAGAATAATTAGGTAGATTAGTGAGGGTAATTTAGGAAAAATTTGGTAGATTAATGGCAAGAGTTGTGTTTTTAAGGAATACTCAAAGTTGCTATTTAAATTAATAAAAGTGCTACTCCTCCACAGAAAATAAACTCCCCTTCTAGCCTATGATTTTCGAAAATATGGGGTTAGGATAAGGTAAGAAGAGTTGATTTTAAATAATGATGCAAGTGTGTGTCAAACTTGTCATTTTAGTAGCAAGATTTTACTCATTTAAAAGAATAAAATTCTTAGTCCCTCAATTTACTAAATTCTTTAAAACGGCTCCGAAATAAATTTTTCATTGAAAACCTCAATACCTCGGTGTCCCCGTCGTCTTCCTTCCCGCCTTGCATCATCTAAATACAAACTCTAAAAGGACTCGAAACCCAAGTCAATTAAATCGAAAGGAAATAATCATGCAAATAATTAAATAAAACGATAAGACATGCGATTTAGGTAGCAAAATTCCTAGACGTTACAATTATCTCCCCCCTTAACAAGAATTTCGTCCTCGAAATTTGAAAACTTACCGAAAAAATTTGGATAGCGCTCCTTGATATCTGCCTCTACCTCCCACGTGGCCTCTTCCTCGAAGTGATTCAGCCACTGAACCTTAACCATGGGGATGGTTCGGTTGCGTAGCTTCCGGTCCTGTCTACCTAAAGCCCGAATGGCTCGCTCCTCAAAAGTCATCTGCGGTGAGAGCTGTAGCAGCTCGAAGTTCAACACATGCGAAGTGTTCGGTACGTACTTCCTGAGCATGGAGACGTGGAAGACGTTATGCACAGCTGCTAAGCTCGATGGTAAGGCCACTCGATAGGCTAAGGTCCCCACTCGATCGGGGATCGCGAAGGGTCCTATGTAACAGGGTGCTAGCTTACCCTTTTTAACAAATCTCATAACACCCTTCATTGGAGCGACCTTCACGAAGACATGCTCTCCTACTGAAAACTCTAGGTCTCTCCTCCTCAAATCGACATAGCTCTTTTGTCGACTCTGGGCAGTCCTCATCCTATCTCTGATCCTCTGCACTGTGTCTGCTGTCTGCTGAACAATCTCAGGTCCCAACTCTTATCTCTCTCCAATCTCATCCCAATGGATAGGTGACCTGATTTCCTCCCATACAGAGCCTCGTACGGTGCCATGCCTATGGAATCCTGGAAGCTGTTATTGTATGCAAACTCTACTAACGCCAGCTTGGATTCCCAACTTCCCTGAAAATCAATAGCGCATGCTCTCAACAGATCCTCTAGTATCTGGTTCACCCTCTCCGTCTGCACATCTGTCTGAGGGTGGAATGCAGTGCTGAAATGGAGCTTCGTCCCAAGTGACGCATGCAGACTCCCCCAAAATGCTGATGTAAAGTGTGTATCCCGATCAAAAACAATCAAAACTGGGATTCCATGCAGTCTGACAATCTCTCTGATGTACAGCTCTGTGTACTGAGTCATAGTGAATGTGGTCTTCACCGGCAGAAAATGTGCCGACTTGGTGAGTCGGTCCACAATCACCCATATCGAGTTCGACCCTCTAACGGTCCTCGGAAGTCCCACAATAAAATCCATCGAAATGTTCTCCCACTTCCACTCAGGGATAGGGAGAGGTCTCAGGAGCCCGGCGGGTCTCTGATGCTCCGCCTTAACCTGCTGGCACGTCAAACACTCGGACACAAAACGACTGATGTCGTGCTTCATACCTGGCCACCAATATAACTGTTGTAGGTCTCGGTACATCTTCGTACTCACTGGATGGACAGAGTACGGTGATGCATCGGGTCTCTGATGCTCCGCCTTAACCTGCTGGCACGTCAAACACTCGGACACAAAACGACTGATGTCGTGCTTCATACCTGGCCACCAATATAACTGTTGTAGGTCTCGGTACATCTTCGTACTCACTGGATGGACAGAGTACGGTGATGCATGGGCCTCCGTCATAATAGACTCTCTCAGCGCATCATCCAAAGAAACCCATAATCGTCCCTTATATCTCACAATCCCATCTCCCACTGAATAGAGTCCACCTCCCTTCACCTCGTCCCTTAGTCTCCACTTCTGTAGCTGCTCATCACTGGTCTGGCTACTGCGGATGCGATCTAATAGGGTGGATTGTACCGTCAAGGAACCCAATCTCGGTGCTCCACCAGCTGTATAAACCTCTAATCCCAAACTCTGAATCTCTCGCTGTAACGGCTCCGTAACAGTCAGATGTGCAATAATTGCTGTCTTCCTACTCAGAGCATCGGCTACCACATTAGCCTTCCCGGGATGGTAGTTAATCTCGCAGTCATAGTCCTTCACCAACTCTAGCCACCTCCTATGTCTCATGTTCAGCTCCTTCTGCGTGAAGAAGTATTTCAGGCTCTTATGGTCGGTGAAATCTTGCACTTCTCCCCATACAGATATTGCCTCCAAATTTTTAGTGCAAAATCAACAGCTGCTAGCTCAAGATCGTGTGTCGGATAATTCCTCTCGTGCACCTTCAACTGTCTGGAAGCGTAGGCGATAACTCTGTCATTCTGCATCAGTACAGCGCCTAAGCCTAGCTTCGATGCGTCCGTGTAAATCACAAAATCTCCTTGCCCCGATGGCATAGATAATATAGGCGCTGATGTGAGAGCTTGTTTCAAAGTATCAAAGCTCTGCTGGCACTCTGGACTCCAAATATATCTAGCGTTCTTCTTCATCAACACAGTCAAGGGCACTGCAATAGATGAAAAGACTTTGATGAACTTCCCGTAATACCTTGCCAAACCAAGGAAACTGCGGATCGCCGATGCATTCCGCGGTACAGCCCACTCTCTGACTGCCTCAACCTTGGACGGATCCACCTCTACTCCACTACTGGAAATGATGTGTCCAAGGAAAGCCACTCTCTCTAGCCAGAACTCACACTTGTTGAATTTTGCGTATAACTGTTGGGGAACCGTGGCGGATCCGGATCACGCCTCCCGGCGAGGCAGCGGAAGAACAAAAATTTGGCCGGGAGACGATCAATACAATAAAATAAAACACAACCATAGGGTGTTTTAGTTGATTACCTTGCTGGCAACTCGTGCCTGGCTCCGATCAGTTTCGCGAGGAAACCGGCACTTCACAGTAGGCGGTGGTAGACTACGTCAATCAGGTCCACGACCGGAAACGAGACTCCTTCGTCAGCCTGCACTATAAGGCCTGACGAGATCAGCACGAAAGGATTCTCCTCGTCAAGTTGGCCGGAACAAATTCCGGCGAAGCAAGGCTGCGGCGGCGGCGGCTTTTAAGAGAGGAGAGGGGGCGGCGCTTTTAGCTAGGGTTTGATTAATGAATTAATTGTTAGTTATGAAGCCTAAGTATACATTAAGTAGACTCATGATAGACTTGGACCGGCCCAACGGGCCCGGGTCCAACGGATGAACATTCGGTTCATCCCTATCACCGTGACTTCATCATAACTCCGATCATCGATCAGATCGGACGGATCGACTCAGTTTCCAAAACTGAATACTATGATCTGAAAAACCATTTTTCAGAACCCCAGTGCAAAATGACCGTTTTGCCCCTCAACGTCGGGAAATCACGATTTGACCCCTGTTGACTTTTAGGAAGTCGCACTCCCCAAAATCCTCTTCTCTTGCTCAACACATTGAGCTCAATATCCATGCGGGAATCTTGAATCCAGTACTTGTGTGACCCTCAATGGTTCAGGGATACAGCTAGTCGTGGGCCCACAACCATTGTGGCTCCGGAATCACAATTCCGGACTTGCCCATCGGATCATGGTAAGAGCATCTAGCAACATCGCCCCATGATCCCTTAGGTATCACTGATAGTGCCTGCAACAACCAATTGGTCGTGGTTAGCGGCTATAGATCCGATAGCTATGCATACATCTTGGAGATCGAATAGTGACATCGCGAGTGCAACTAGGTAAACACATTTACCTAAAACACTTCTAGTACTCTGGCCAGAGATTTATACACTATTATCCCCTCAGATAGCATAGGATATCCACGCATGTCTGCGAGCGGTGAATCCTCGACAACGATGCATCGACTCCTACATGCATCGGGGTCTCACCCAATCCCGCCACCTAATGACCCCAAGTGAGTCGGAAAACGGGTCAAAGTGAGACGCCTATCATGTAGAGTCTCAATGACGTTTCGAGTCGTGATGACTAATCAGTACAATCAAGACCTCGGACTTATCCACTCGACAAATGGTAACCACTTGGAAAGTCCGAACGAGGGTAGTTCAATAGATCACCAGGTCACTATCTATCTACATGCTCAGAACATCACAATGTTCCCTACCAATGAAACATGGTACTTTGCATCGTAGATACTAGTCTCGAGCTCGGGCGGCCTTATCCTCATTTTGACGGCCCAATCGACTAGGAACTAATTCAGAGTACACAGTGACTATTAGATGTGTTTTATTATAGCCGTCATACCCACTATCACATCTAACATACACTATAGTGCATTCTAGGTCTTTACTCAACGCAATTGTTAATAATCATACAACACAATGAAAGTAAATAATGCCATATGAATAAATGCGAATATCATATATATAAAGATTGTCATATACAAGAGTCTATAAACCCACACGCCACAAGTTGGCTAGTTGGGCATCTACTCTAACAATCTCCTACTTTCCCTAAATCCAACTACTCATCAGACGCAGTCCCATTGTTTCGCGATGTTTTTCAAACAACGGTCCAGGCAAGGGCTTCGTAAGTGGATCAGCAACGTTGTCCGCATAGGTGACTCTCTCAACTGCTATGTCACCTCTAGCCACAATATCCGGATTATGTGGTATTTCCTCAGTATGTGTTTGGATCTTTGGTGAGACCTAGGCTTGCACAACGGCACCCGTGTTTTCGCAGTACACCGGGACTGGATCAACTCCATTAGGAATGACGCCCAACTCTTGGACGAAATTCCTTATCCAAACCGCCTCCTTAGCAGCAGCTGATGCTGCGATGTACTCAGCCTCAGTGGTTGAATCCGCGATGGTGTCTTGCTTGGAACTCTTCCAAGAGACAGCACCACCATTGAGCATGAATACAAATCCAGAGGTTGACTTCGAATCATCCACGTCACACTGGAAGCTAGAATCAGTGTAGCCTTCCAGTTTCAGTTCACCACCCCCATAGACCATGAACAAATTCTTAGTCCTTCGTAAGTACTTAAGAATATCCTTCACAGCCTTCCAATGCAATTGGCCGGGGTTGGCCTGGTAGCGGCTCGTGACACTCAGAGCATATGCGACATCCAGTCTAGTCGAGATCATGCCATACATAATACTACCTATTGCCGAGGCATATGGCACACGTGTCATACTCTCTATCTCCTCATCAGTCTTCGGACACATAGACTTAGATAGAGTGACCCCGTGGCACATAGGTAGGTGTCCTCTCTTGGACTCTTCCATAGAGAACCTCTTAAGTATGGTATCGATGTAGGTAGCTTGGGTGAGTCCGAGCATCCGTTTAGATCTATCCCGATAGATCAGTATTCCAAGAATATAGGATGCTTCACCCATATCCTTCATCGAAAATCTACTAGACAACCATACTTTAGTTGATTTCAGCATTCCTACATCATTCCCAATGAGTAGAATGTCATCAACATAAAGTACGAGGAATGTCACAGCGCTTTTAACTATCTTCTTATACACACATGGCTGCTCGGGATTCTTGATGAAACCGAATTCCTTAATTGTTTCATCGAATCTCAGGTTCCAACTTCTCGATGCTTGTTTGAGATCGTAGATCGATCTTTGAAGCTTGCATACCTTATGCTCGCTTCCAACAGATGTGAAACCCTCAGACTGCGTCATATAGATCTCTTCCTTAATGTTTCCATTAAGGAACGCAGTTTTCACATCCATTTGCCATATCTCATAGTCGTACCATGCGGCTATGGCTAACAAGATTCTAATTGACTTGAACATTGCGACTGGCGAGAAGGTTTCATCATAGTCAACACCTTGCCTTTGAGTGTAACCTTTCGCGACCAGTCGTGCCTTGTAGGTCATTACCTTACCATGAGGCCCAAGTTTCCTCTTGTATACCCATTGCACCCAATAGGAACCAATTCCTTCGGGGGATGAGGCCCAAGTTTCCTCTTGTATACCCATTTGCACCCAATAGGAACAATTCCTTCGGGAGGATTAACAAGAGTCCAAACTTGGTTAGCATGCATTGAGTCAAACTCAGACTGCATTGCTTCAAGCCACAAATTAGAATCTGCATCGGAAATTGCCTCCTTGAAAGTTCTTGGATCAGATCCAACAACTTGATCACCTTGATCATCTTCAAGGAGAAAACCATATCTCTCAGAAGCCCTAGGAATCCTTTTGGATCTTTTAGGTGCGACCATTTCTGGTACTGGCTCTGGAGGTGTAGGAGATTCACTTGGTACTTCGATTGGATCTCGAACCTCTTCGAGTTCTACTATTTTGCCCTTTCTATCAAGTAGAAATTCCCTTTCCATAAAGGTGGAATTCCTAGAAACAAACACTTTTGTTTCGCTGGGATAGTAGAAGTATTATCCAATGGAATTCTTTGGATACCCAATGAAGTAGCATAAGATGGATCTCGTATCCAGCTTATCTCCCACTGTCTGCTTTACGTAAGCAGGACATCCCCAAATCCTCATGTATGAGTACTTGGGTGGTTTGCCCATCCATATCTCATATGGAGTCTTATCCACTGCCTTGCTGTGGACATTGTTCAACAACATTACCGCCGTTTCGAGCGCATAACCCCAAAATGAGGTAGGAAGTTCAGTGAAGCTCATCATAGATCGAACCATGTCCAACAAGGTCCGATTACGACGCTCCGCTACACCATTGAGCTGTGGTGTGGCCGGAGGGGTCCACTGTGCGAGAATCCCATTCTCTTTCAGATAGTCTTGAAATTCAGCACTTAAGTATTCACCACCTCGATCAGATCGAAGTGCTTTAATACTTTTGTCCTAATTGTTTCTCTACTTCAGCCTTGAATTCTTTGAACCTTTCAAAGGATTCAGACTTGTGCTTCATTAAGTACAAGTACCCATACCTAGAGTAATCGTCGGTAAAGGTGATGAAGTATGTGTGACCGTATTTAGTACAAATACTAAATGGACCACACACATCAGTATGGATCAAATCCAACAGGCCTTGAGCACGCTCACCCTTGCCCTTGAAGGGTTGCTTAGTCATCTTTCCCTTAAGACAAGACTCACAAGTCGGTAGGGAGTTAATGTCTGACAGATCAAACATGTCACTCCTAACTAACTTGTTCATCCTACTTAGAGAAATATGACCTAGCCTAGCATGCCAAAGTTGTGCCGGGTTCAAGTTATCGTGTTTTAGTTTAATCGTTGTTGTATGTGCTTCGACTTCGCGAGTTGGAACGTCTTTTAATTTTAAGGTGTATAAATCGTTTTCGCGTTCCCCAATTCCAATTAAACATTCATTCTTGTAAATATTGCAAATCGAATTAGCAAACATACAAGAATATCCATCACTATCAAGAATAGAAACAGAAATAATGTTCTTTATTAATTCGGGAACAAATAAAACGTTTCTCAACAACAACTTAAAATCAGAAGACAGAAATAAATAAACATCTCCTATAGCTACTGCAGCAACTCTTGCTCCATTGCCAAGCCTCAAGTGGGTCTCACCCTCTTTAAGACGTCGGCTTCTTGTCATCACCTGCAAATCATTGCAGATATGAGATCCACATCCGGTATAAAGTACCCAAGAAGTCGAATTAAGAGACATATTTATTTAAATATAGAACATACCTTTCGCAGTTCGCAACTGCTCGAGGTACTCCTTGCAGTTCCTCCTCCAATGCCCAGGCTTGTGGCAGTGGTGGCAAACATCCTCGCTCTTGTTTGGCTTGGAAGCCTTTGCCTTTGGCTTCTTGACGGGCTTTTCCTCCTTCGCAGGAGCAGAACGCTTCTTGCTCTTGCGTCTGGGCCCCTTCTTCGCAGAAGAGCCCATAAGGAGGACGGGTTTGTCCTTCTTTATGGTTCCTTCAAACACTAGAAGCATGTTAACCACCTCTTCAAGGGTGGCTGCCAGCTTGTTCATGTTGAAGTTGACCACAAAGGGGTCAAATACAGCGGGTAGTGAGAGGAGAAGTACATCCACCGACAGCTCGTGTGGAAGTGCGATATCAAGGCCCGACAGCTTTTCAACGAGCCCAATCATACGAACCCCATGCTCGCGGACCGAAGTCCCATCGCGCATGCGGCTCGTCATAAGCTCCTTGACAGCCGTGAACCTCTCATGTCGAGAGTTCTCCCCGTACAGTTCTTTGAGATGAAAAAATATGTCAGCAGCATACTTCGTCTTCTCAAAGCGCCGTTGCATTTCATTGGACATCGACGCAATCACATAGCATCGAGCTTTAACCTCGTCGTCCCTCCATTGTTTAAGCGTGATCAGCTCCTCAGGGCTGATACCGGCATGGGTTTCCTCCGGAGGACTCTTCTCTATCGCATAAAGAAGTTTCTCCAAAGCCAATACAATATTGAGGTTGCGGAGCCAGTCTTGGTAGTTCAGACCGGTGAACCTGTTGCTATCCAGTATAGCAGCAAGTGGATTTTTCATCAAAGACATTATATATGCAGTATTACTAAAAAAGGAAAAACAGACAAACATCACTAACTATATATAAAATAATCGCTAAGACATAAAACAAGGTCGTTAAGTTTTATGGATTATCCTCCCACTATTTTAACGATTTCACCACCCTCTAATGAAATCGAGAAAGCAAGTTTCTTTAGTGGGTACACGGAGCCCAATCAAACGATCATGGACCCGAATAATATCAGCCATCCATGACCCCCAAAAGGTAGTTTCCGATTGCAACCGGTGCAACCTCCATGTATTCACCTCACGTCCAGTAAGGGCCCAATAATATGACGCTGTTTACTATCACGTGTCAAGATGACCCATCAATGTTGAGTCGTGGAGGACGGTCCCCTTAACATCCCCAATAATATGAGCCAACGTTAAAGGGAGTTCCAACCAAACTCACAACAATTGTCAATGGCGTGGACAGCTTTCCGGCATACATGACCCCCTTAATAATATGAGCCAGGCCATGTATACGGGTAGCATCGACGTACACCCATTGTTGATGGAAGGTAGGGATAATTTAAACAAATTTAAATTCCCTTAATTTATCGAATAAACATTTATCTTGATATAAGTTTTAAATCACATTTAAAACGAGGGATTTTATTTTTGAAAAATTGGTCTCATGCAGATATTTTAAATCAAATTTAAAACATGCAACATGCGGATTCAATCTATATATCAACATATATAAAGTAAATATTGGGATGATCGATCGCGAGAGCTATGCGGTCCGTGGTGTTGGGGATCCGGATCCGCCCCCGGCGAGGCAGCGGAAGAACAAAAAGATAACAGCAGGGTGACGATCAACGAAAAACAGAATTCATAATTCAACATACATAGGGCTTTCAAAACGAATACCTTGCTGGCACTTGTGCCCGGCTCCAATCGGAATTACAAGAACCCGGCTCTTCTAGGTAGATTGCGGTAGATATCGCCAATCCGGTCCATGACCAAAACCGAGACTCCTTTGTCAGGTTGCACTAGAAGCACTGACGAATTCTGCACGAACGGATTCTCCTCATCGAATAGGCCGGAACGAATTCCGGCGACTCGAGGTGG
>KV017470.1:76128-101259 GCA_001598015.1 Dorcoceras hygrometricum
CGTCATATCCACTATCACATCTAACATACACTATAGTGCATTCTAGGTCTTTACTCAACGCAATTGTTAATCATCATACAACACAATGAAAGTAAAGAATGCCATATGAATAAATGCGAATATCATATATATCAAGATTGTCATATACAAGAGTCTATAAACCCACACGCCACAAGTTGGCTAATTGGGCATCTACTCTAACAATAACTGGCGCTCCCTCAGGACTCCAAGTACTGTCCTCAGATGTCGACTATGCTCCTCCCTGCTCCGAGAATACCTGCTCCGAGAATAGATAAGAATATCGTCAATGAACACGATGACGAACTGATCCAGATACGGTTGAAATACACGGTTCATGAGATCCATGAAGACCGCTGGTGCATTCGTCAACCCGAAGGGCATCACCAAGAACTCGTAGTGACCGTAACGAGTCCTGGAGGCCGTCTTATTGCACATCTGCCTCCCTCACCTTCAACTGATGGTAGCCAGAGCGAAGGTCTATCTTAGAGAATATCGAAGCTCCCTGAAACTGATCAAATAGATCCTCCACTCTCGGCAACGGGTACTTGTTCTTGACAGTTACCGAATTCAGCTCACGGTAGTCGATACAGAGTCTCATTCTGTCGTCCTTCTTCTTCACAAATAATACTGGTACACCCCATGGAGAGACACTAGGGCGAATGAATCCCTTATCTAGCAGTTCCTGAATTTGCTCCTTTAATTCCTTCATCTCAGTAGGTGCAAGACGATACGGTGCCTTAGAGATCGGAACTGTACCAGGCAGCAACTCAATAGAAAACTCCACTTCTCGATCTGGCGGGATCCCAGAAACATCCTCGGGGAATACGTCGGCATACTCTTTAACAATCTCCACATCAGAAATAGAAGGTCCATCCTGTGCCGTAGTCGCTGTAATTCTGGCTAAGAATGATGGACAGCCGTCGCCAATAAGCTTCCTCGCCTGCAAGAATGAAATAAGACGCGGCTTCCTCATGCTCCGTGCCGCCACGAAATCCAACGTTTCCTCTCCAGGAGGTCTAAGATGCACTACTCTGCACTGGAAATCAACAATCGCCTGATTCTCTGCCAGCCAGTCCATCCCGAGAATAATATCAAACTCTGGCATTGGGAACACAATCAAATTGGCGCGGAAGGTCCAACCTTGCAGTATCAACTCTAAATCTCGGACGACACTAGCCGTAGACACCACCTCTCCTGACGGAATCGTCATTAATAAACCCCTGCAAAACTCTCCTGGGAAAAATTCTTACGCCGCACAAACTCCTCAGAAATAAAAGAATGAGTCACCCCTAAATCGAATAAGCCCCTGGTAGCTACCCCTACTACAACTACCCTACCTGCGGCATAAATAACACATGCATAGGGCACTAATCACACTGTTCAGGTTCACTCCTATTCAATAATATCACAGGTCTACTACCTAAATCCACAAAATTCATAACGTAAGCGCAAGGTTACCTATGATAAGCGTAGTGTCTGGATCAGCCTCCTCTGCCTGCATCACGTAAACTCTCTCGGTGGCAGGGTTCTTCAGTTGCGGGCACTCAAAAGACAAGTGGCCCGGCTTTTTGCACTTCAAGCGGTTAATTGCAGGAAGGGATAACTTCTTAAAAGATTAAATACTGACCCTGGCTTGGAGGTCTAGGTGGCCCAGTGAACGGCCTCTTGCGCTGTTGTTGTTGATGATGTTGTGCTTGGAAAGGCCTCTTTCTCTGCGCCTCAGCATGCAGATCCTTCAGCGTCTGCTCGGATCTAAAGGCTCTCTTCAGTGCAGTGGCATAGTCTGCAGGGTCTGACATCAGCACATCCCTGCGAATAGCGGGGCTCAAACCATCCAAGAAATGCTGCAACTTCTCGGTGGGATCATCAGCAATGAGGGGCGAGAAATGGCAACCCCTGTCGAACTTCTTCACATACTCTGCCACAGACATGTCTCCCTGCCGGAGGTTCCTAAACTCCCTCTTCAGCCTCGCCTGAACGTCCGGCGTAAAGTACTTGTCATAGAAGATCTTCTTGAACTCCTCCCAAGTCATAGAGTCCACATCCACTGTCTTTTCTGCCCCTTTCCACCAGAGGGCAGCATCATCCTTCAGCTAGAATATGGCGCAACTGACCCGAGCAGCATTCTCCAATCGCATATACCTAAAGATCGTCTCTAAAGTCCTGACCCATCCCTCAGCCACGAATGGATCGGTGGTACCGGTAAACTCCGGCGGCCCCATCTTGCGGAACTTCTCATATGGCATCTCGGTCTTGGCCGCCTGTGCAGTCCCGACATTCTGTTTCAAAATCTGCGCAAGTCCATCTAGAACCTGCTCGTGGAGGTGGGGTAACTTGTCGTCTGGGAGGCATCTAGGGTTTGTAACGAATTTCACTACTTAATCTCAACATGCCTCAAGAAAACAATATATGCAAACATATAGCCTCAAGACATAATCACATCAACATCTCAAAATAATAAACATAAACTGGAAGTAATTGGACAATTATATAAAGCAGTCAAACACTAAGACTTACAGACTTCGAGGCGAGACTCCTTGAGTTTCTTGCAGTCAGCTTTAGGCACCACCCAAACCAGAACCATGCTCTGATACCAACTGTAACGTCCCTCACTTCTTAAATTATTTTTAATTTAAAAGAGATCATAAATGTGGAAAATAAAATACTAGGAATATATTTTTTATATATATATAATAACTCCCACATCATAAAAACATTATAAATGAAGCAATAATAGTAAGTCATTATCATAAGGTTTCTAAGAATAATAAAAGTCTTAACCAACAAAATAAACGTGCATGATAGCTAAAATTTGTCTAAGTCATAAAAATAATCCTCATGCATAAGAAAAATATATTTTTCTCAAAACAAGTCGACATATGCTAAAAATACTGAAAGTGCTAAGCGGAACAATAGGTCGCTGGGTAGGTGCCAAGTCCGACTGCAATCCGCTCAGGAATCCTGCCCCTCAATCTCGATCTCAGCCTCATCTGCACCATTCAAGCATAGTGAGTCTAAAGACTCAACAAGTACAAAACTGAGATAACGAGTACTAAATAATACATGCACATGCATTAAAATATTTCTACTTAAAATAGTTTCTTGACTTAAAAGGGTATGCATTAAAAACAATTTCATGCTCAAGATAAATAAAAATATTTTCATAAAGAAAAATGAATTTCTAAAACATTTTCCTCGTGAATTCCGTTCCTCGACGGTGGTTCCTCAACCTCAAGTCGCTTGATCAAGCTAATAAACACTAGTACTAGGTTGGAAAGGAACTCCAATACTCATCTGGAGCCCAGACCCCTCAGTTGGAAAGGCACTTCAGTACTTATCTGAAGCCCAGACCCGTCATTTTGATATGGCAAGCGGAACGTCTCTCGACCCCATATCCGTCATAGAAAAACCACAATCAAGTCCCATCTTTCAAAAAAATCATTTTTCCTCATACTTGCCTCAAATAATTTTCTCAAATCCTCAATAATTAAATAAATTTCATAACCTCAAAAACATTCTTCACATAAATACTTTAAAAGTAAGAATATGCACTTTAAATAGTCAAACATGCTAAAAATCATTTTCTAGGCCTTAAATTTTCATAAAATATTAAAAAATCTCATAAATGCTAAAAATGCTTAAAAACAGTTAATATCCTTAAAACATATGGTAAAGTCATTAATGAATTTTGGCAGCCCCTATGACTCAATTTCCCAACTTTCCCGAAAATGCCCCGAAAGGACCCACTCTGCGCGACAAAACCGTAAAAATCATATAAACTTCATTTCTTAACCAAATGACCTCAAACTTGGATCCACGTAACCCTAACTTGATGGGCTAGATGCTGGATGAAACCGAATTCAAAAATGATGTTTGAGGTGACCACAGGGACGCTCGCAACCCTACTGGTCGCGCACAGGAACAAATCCGGGAGAGGCTAGGGATACCACTTCGAACCAGCCCCTTCCCTTGACTCCAGCACCCGACCTACCCTTCACACATCCCATGGATGGCCCTTAAGGCCCCTTATAACCCCTTTGAATCGAAACCTAAGCCATACTAGACTTCTCCTCCCTTCAAGATCCACCCTTGACAACCCCAACACAACCTCACTCACACCCACCAAACGGCCTTACCTTCTCCTTCACCAAAGGTCCAGATCTGAACTAGGATGCAAAATACATGAATGAATTACATTAAACAGCATGATATGCAATAAAAGTGGATTCATCCAATCACCATAACATAATCAATCACACATATATACATAGGCTTGAAACGTGCATTCAAGGAAGCTTTGTACTTGCCTTATTTGTAAAAACTCACAACCAAGAGATGATGTAAGCTTTGAGGAAGACAAGGAACACCACACCAAGCCAAGGGAGAAGCTTCAAGCCACCACAAAAATGGAGAGGCAATGGGAGAGGGATGGGGAAGACAAGGAACACCACACCAAGCCAAGGGAGAAGCTTCAAGCCACCACAAAAATGGAGAGGCAATGGGAGAGGGATGGAGAGGGAGGGGTGAGTTTTTTTTTTTGTTTTGGGGGAGGGAGGCATGAGTTTTGGGGGAGGGTTAGGGTTAAATGTGTTTTGTATAAGGGTGGTAGATTAGTGAGGGTAATTTAAGAATAATTAGGTAGATTAGTGCGTGTAATTTAGAAAAAATTTGGTAGATTAATGGCAAGAGTTGCGTTTTTAAGGAATACTCAAAGTTACTATTTAAATTGATAAAAGTGCTACTCCTCCACACTTAGAAGTTTTGAATGAAAGTTTGGTGAAAATAAACTCCCCTTCTAGCCTATGATTTTCGAAAATATGGGGTTAGGATAAGGTAAGAAGAGTTGATTTTAAATAATGATGCAAGTGTGTGTAAAACTTGTCAATTTTGTAGCAAGATTTTACTCATTTAAAAGAATAAAATTCTTAATCCCACAATTTACTAAATTCTTTAAAACTGCTCCGAAATAAATTTTTCATTGAAAACCTCAATACCTCGGTGTCCCCATCGTCTTCCTTCCCGCCTTGCATCATCTAAATACAAACTCTGAAAGGACTCGAAACCCAAGTCAAATAAAATCGAAAGGAAATAATCATGCAAATAATTAAATAAAATGATAAGGCATGCGATTTGGGTAGCAAAATTCTTAGGCGTTACATGAACTGCTTCCCTCGAGGCTTGAACTTCTGGCGATTCGATTGTTGCGACCCATGAAGAGGCTGAAATTGTTGCGTCACTTCAAGCACAGGCTGAAAAGTACGTCCAACTGTCGGCTGAACCTGATTTTGCGCTTCTAACAGACTCTCCTCAATGTCCACCGCTCTATCCACTGCCTCAGCATAAGTCGTTGGACAACCAGCCAACACCATGCGAAACAACTCAGGCTTCAAACCTCTCAAAAACTTGTTCCTCTTAGTCCTCTCCTGGTTAGCCACATGGGAACGTACGACAGAAGGGAAGAAAACTGTCTGGCATACTCGGCCACCTTCGTGTCACCTTCCTTCAGATTGTCAAACTCTCGCTCAAGGTTGTTGTAGTAGGACTCCAGGGTATACTCCTGTCGAAACGCTGCACATAAATTCTCCCAAGTAATCATGGCCCCACTCTCTCTCAAGATCCGGGAAGTACCCTTCCAACAGCGTTGAGAGTTCTCCCTCAACTGCAAAATCTCTAGCTTCAATCTTCTCTCCTGAGAATACTCGACAACATCAAACAACTGTTCCATATGCTCTAGCCAGCCTTCAGCCATCAGACCACCCTCAGCGCCAGAGAACGTAGGAGGATTCGTCCGCTGAAATCTAGCTAGAACCAACTCCATCTCTTCAATATGTCTAATCACGTCATCTACCTCTGTCTATCTATTCCTCGACGCAAAGGTTCACTAGGTTGCTCAACATCCTCATGGCTACCGGGAGCCCTAGACTCCTCAGCAGTCCGCCTAGTGGTTCTACCTCTACCTCTCCTCAACGGAATCTATCAAGACTCAGGGTAAGAACCAGCAAATAACCACATAGACAGATAATCTCAATCACATAAGCACATATCATCACAGAAATCACAGAGTCAATCAAAATCAAAAGCTCAAATTCTGTGCCTAGACTCAAGTGTGATGAAAAAGAAATCGAGCTTATCCCAGTTTAAGCTCTGATACCAAACTGTCAGGCCCGGTGCGCTAATACATAGAGATATACACAATTAAGCGGAAACGACAAAATCAGGGCTTAAAAATTTTCGAAATGTTGGGCCTGATCCAAAACATCATCTTAAAATAGTTCATAATCAAAATACGAGTCTAACTCAAAACTCAACAACACATCAACAGGTAACAAATAACAAGTATCAAATCAACTACAGATCCCCTCAATAAAATAAAGGCACATGACATTCTCTGGCTCAATATAAATACATAAACACTGGGACTCAAATCAGAAAGGGGATCGACCAGCTGAAGCTCCACTCTGTCCAGCCTGGTTACCTGAAGAACCTGCCAAAGCCAATACAGACCAAGGCAGCGCAAAAACAGGGAAAATAAAGAGGTCAAACCTCAGTACGAAGAGCCATCTAAAAATAGCAAATCATGCAACATGCTATACTTCTAATTATGAAATGCACGATGGCTATCAAAGGAATCGGTCATCAAAGCCAACGACTCAGCTGGCAAACCTCAAGTGAGCCTCTACACCACACACAGCCAATCAGCCAGTGGAAATCATCGGTCCGTGATTTTCATGCCCGTCAGCCATCACGGCTCAATGGTCTTCAGGCGCGACAACTCAGTCGGCCACCACCCCGATGATAGCATTTGACCCTTCAGGCACGACGACTCAGTCGACCGATCAAATGCTAGTTCGACTCAGGTCATCAATCGAATATCAGGCTCAATATGTATGCATGAATGCCACTCAATAATCAAATGTCAATGCATACAATAATCAGTACGTGAAACAGATCATACAACAGAAGATAATCAATCAAATCTGTTCACAGAGTCACATATTCGCAGCATACAGGTTCACAACAAGAAATATAAACTTGTTCATGGCCAGGGCTATTTAGAGGAGCTCAATCAGTACCTCAAACCAGCAAAAATATCAATAAAACCTCACCAGGGCACGACACCAACAATCTTCTCAAGTCTGCTTCCTCACTGGCTCACGACAAGCTCAACCAAAGCTGCCTGGAAGCTCAAATCTGCCCAAACAACTACCCAGTCAACTCAAGACTAAGAAAAATCTGCTTTCTGCCTACGCTCAAGGTTCCACACTACTCAACAAGGCTCTACTAGCTCTAACGAAGCTAGAATGGGAATAATCACTTACCCAAAACTCAAATCTGAACGGGAAAACCATCGACTGGAAGTCGCGAAGGTATTCGAACCTGCAACTACTTCGCTCCTCTTCCACAAGTCGATCTACAACTCCAAACTGGTATCAATCGAAAGAGCTAAGCAAGACAAACTCAGCGCCACCAATATCGCTCCAAAAAACGGCGGAAATCGATGGCAATCTAACGGAAAAGGGTTAGGATGAACAGTAACAATAGAGGGTTTCTCTGGAAAGGAGATAAGAAATGTCGTGTCAGGCCCCGTGCTAATCAGCAAAGATTAACAACTGAATTAAGCACATAATCGCGCAAGCATAATAATAGGGCTTAAAAATTTTCGAGGTATTGGGCCTGAACAATAAAAATCATCATTCAAAATATTCATAATAAAAATAGAATTTACTCAATTCCAACAACAGACAGGTAATCAAATAAACTCAAATAACAGATCCCCAAATACATATAAACTCAGGGTATCCCCTGGTTCGATACATAATACAAACACACTGGAACTCAACCAAGCGGGGATCTACTAGCTGAAGCTCCACTCTTCCCAGCCAGATTACCTGCAACTCCTGCATTGGAAAACACAGACCCAAGAACACAAAAGCAGGCAAACAAATACGAGGTCAAACCTCAGTACGAATAGCACTAAGGAAACAGCAACTCATAAACATGCAGTAAATCAAAACATGAATGCATGAGGGCTGTCAAAGAATCGGTCATCTAGGCCAACGAGTCAGCTGGCAAATCAAAGGCGAGCCTCTATACCACGCACAACCAATCACGGTGGAAATCATCGGTCCGTGATATTCAGGTCTGGCCACTCAATTAACCATCACAGCTCGGTGGTATTCATACACAAAAAATCTGTCGGTCACCACTCCGATGATAGCGTTGGACCTTTCAGGCACGACACATCTGTCTGCCGATCACAAAATGGCTCTAAATCAGGTTTCAATCGATCAACAGGCTCAATATGTATGCATGTATGTCAAGAAATTCATATATGATTTCCACATGCATAATTCACGTAAAACAGAACACATAATGAAAGCAATGAGCCAAATCTGTTTCACGTAAAACACAGAATACCATTCATGCTCCAAAATACTACACGCTTATGTCAAAGCTGTAATCAGAAGCTCAATTCGTACCTCAAACCTCAGATTCTACCTCAACAGATCTCACCAGGGCACGACAACCTCAGCCTGCTCAACTCTGCTTCCTCACTGGCATCGGCAACCACAGCAGGAATTTCCTAGGAGCTCAAATTTGTCCATACATCTCATACCTCAGCTCAAATCTAAACTTCTACACCTTACTGTCTATGGTCAGAACTCAATTCTGGTTCTACCTATCAACTCAGGTTCTAATAACTAGAACTCAAACCTCAGATTCTACCTCAACAGATCTCACCAGGGCACGACAACCTCAGCCTGCTCAACTCTGCTTCCTCACTGGCATCGGCAACCACAGCAGGAATTTCCTAGGAGCTCAAATTTGTCCATACATCTCATACCTCAGCTCAAATCTAAACTTCTACACCTTACTGTCTATGGTCAGAACTCAATTCTGGTTCTACCTATCAACTCAGGTTCTAATAACTAGAACTAAGCTTGAAACAGTAAGGAAACAATTACCCAGAAGCTCAAAGATGAAAGGGGAGGAAACACTTACCCAGAAGCTCAAAGATGAAAGGGGAAAAACATCGACTGGAAATCGTGAAGTTACTCGAACCCGCAACTACCCACGCTCCTCCTACGCGTCGATCTACAACTCCAAACTGGTACCAATCGAAAGAGCTAAGCAAGACAAGTTCAGCGCCTCTAGTCTTGCTCCTAACAACGGTGGAAATCGACGGCAATCTACCGGAGAAGGGTTCGGTGAACATACCGATCGAGGGTTTCACTGGGAGAAAGAAAAGGGAAATCAGGGTCGAAAATACGCTAAGTGTCGATCAACACTTGTATTAAAATCCCAAATTCTACAGTGAAAGTCAATCACTGGCAAAGTCAGATCTCAGCAACAGATCCTAGCGCTAAAGGCACAAGTCCTCAAATCTGGATCCAGCGCTAACTCAAATCTGAGTCCTCAGCGCTCACACAAATCTGCCTCGCTAACACTAACATGCACAACTAATCAAAACGACGATGCACTAAGGCTCCTGCTCACACAATCAAAACGCCGCCGCACTGCCTCACACTTGAAACAGATCCCAGCACTCACTGCTGCTCACGCTCATCCAGATCTCTCATCAGATTCTAGTGATAACACCACTTGTCAACCCAAAAACGTTGACTAACACGTGGCATCTCTGTGCTAATGCTCACTTCTACATTCGCTCGCTACACAGTACCGTTGACCCACGTTGACATCTGGTCAAGCCCTCGAACAGATCCCTCACACTAGAGAGACATCTGAAATTGCGAAACGACGACGCATCACTTCTCACGCCAAACTCGACTACTCAGATATCACTCAATAGAAACCAACGACTCAAAGCTGAATAGCACTACGTCAAATCTGAAAATCACCAACCAGATTCGACAAAATTCTCAAATCTGAAATTCGGTAATCATATCTCCCATGATCAATTCTTAACCAAATCTGAATTTATAACTTAATCACTAATTACCGAATCTCAATCATCACATTCTCCCCATCTTAAGAGATCTCGTCCTCGAAATCAAAGGCAAACACAGGGCAGAATCATTAAAACACTAAATCTGACCAACTCAACTCCACTTTCAAAGCTCAAATAGATGAGGCCACTCTTGTCTCATCTTCTCTTCTACCTCCCAAGTAGCTTCTTCTCGGCCATGCTTGCTCCATTGGACCATCACCAAAGGAATTATCTTATTCCTCAACTACTTCTCCTTCCTATCCAGAATCTGAACTGGATATTCAACATAACTTAAGGCAGATCTAGCTCGACTTCATATGTCCTCAACACATGGGACGGATCTGACTCGTATTTTCTTAACATTGACACATGAAAAACATCATGTATCGCTGCTAACTCATCAGGTAGCTGTAATCTATAAGCCAAATGTCGAATCCTCTCAACAATCTCAAATGGACCAACGAATCTAGGAGCTAACTTGCCCTTGAATCTGAACCTCAGTACTCTCTTGAAAGGAGAAATCTTAAGGAATACTCGATCACCAACTTCGAATTCCAGAGGTCGCCGTCTTCTGTTAGCATAGCTAGTAAAGCGATCTTGTGCAGCTTTCCTTCTACTTCGAATCAATGAAATCCAATCTCTCATATGCTGCACAAACTCAGGGGTCAAAAGCTGTTTCTCACCAACTTCTTCCCAACAGATCGGAGATCTACACTTGCGACCATACAACGCTTCAAATGGAGCCATCCCAATAGTCACTTGGTAGCTGTTGTTATAAGAGAACTCAACCAAGGATAAGGAATCCTGCCAGCCACCACTGAAATCCATCACAATTACACGCAGCATATCTTCTAAAGTCTGAATGGTCCTCTCAGATTGGCCATCTGTCTGAGGGTGATAAGCTGTACTCATAGCCAATTTCGAACCCATAGCTGCTTGAAAACTCTTCCAGAATCGAGATGTGAATCTTGGTCAGACACTATCGAAACAGGCACTCCATGCAATCTAACCACATGGTCGATGTACTGTCTCACCATTTTCTTCATCGAACACCTCACATCATAGGGAATGAAATGGGCTGACTTCGAGAGTCTATCAATCACCACCCTAATCGCATCGCATCCCCTACTTGATCGAGGTAAATGGGTCACAAAGTCCATGGCGATGTGCTCCCATCCACTGAGGCACTTCTAAACTTTGCAACAATCCACCAGGTCTCCTTCTTTCAGCCTTGACCTGCTGACAGTTCAAACATCGAGCAACAAAACCAGAAATGTCGCTCTTCATGCCTTCCCACCAGTAGTGAGACTTCAAACCTGATACATACTTTCTCTCACCCGGATGCACACTATAACGACTACAATGGGCTTCATTCAGAATAGTCTATTTCAAGTCAATCAGGTTCGGAACCACCAATCTACCCTCGAAATCTCAAACACCCGTCAGAAGCAACAGTAAAATCATCAGACTGACCATTCTAGGCCTTCAACTCATGAACATAAGGATCAGTCCTCTGTGCCTCTCTGATGTTCATCACAATCTGTGGTTCAACCTGAATAGAAGAAACTATGAAATACTGATCAAATCGGTTGAATGCGCCAAACAGAAGTACCCAACTGCTCGTGGACTCTCGAGATACTCAAAGATGTTATCATCGTAGGCTGGGCTTTCCTACTCAAAGCATCGGCTACTAAGTTTGATGGATCTGTGTAAACAGATCCAGATTGTGTTTTGAATTACACAAAACCTGTTATTGTGTTTCTAACAAATCTACGGAGTGTGCAGATGCTTGACAGATTGTGAAAAACAGATTTAGAAGATGTTTGTTGGAAATATCGATTGAAGAAATCTGTTGAAGTTGAACATAAGATATTACACGACAAGCAAACAGAAATCTGGAAGAAGGCGTTGAACAGGAAAAATATGATATGTAACAGTAGATGTCTGGACAATAATTTCAGTAGTTGCAAACAGGAATGTTGCGAAGAGGGACGTTGTGAAAAGAAGCCGCTGGAATTCAGACGCAAAGAAGAAGAAAATCCAGATGCAAAGAAGAAGGAAATACCAGACGCAAAGAAGTTGAACAGAAAAACCAGACTTTGCGTTGCATAGGAAAACCAGACTTTGCGTTGCACAGGAAAAATCAGTCGCTGCAATACAATAAAACCAGACGCAAAGCATTGAACAGAAAATCCAGGCGTAGCAGACAATGTAGAGATCAACGAGATGTTGCATTGAACAGATACAATCAGTAAGTTGAACCACATATAAAGATGAATTCTGGCAGAGGAGAGTTAGTAGAAAAGAAAATATCAGATGTTATCTAAAAATCAATCAGCGGAAGATTAACAGAAGGAGCAAACCAGACGTTGTGAAGAGAATAACCCAGACGCTAGCAGAAGATAAATCAGAAGAAACAGACGTTGCGCTATTCAGTAGCTGCAAACAGAAATATTGCAAACAGAGATATTGCAAAGCATTAAGCAGTAGATGAGTTGCAAGAAGAAACTGAACAGAGGCAAGAGAAAGAAGCAAAAACAATCAGACGATGAAAAGCGACAGTGAATGTTAACAGTAGTTGAGGCAGCAGAAGTAAATCAATTGGAGTGTCGAACAGGAAATAATATTAGTTGTCAAACAGCTGCTGGAACGTAAAAAGCAAAATCAAAAGAGGGCAAAAGCATGCAAAAGAAAGGACACAAGGACAACTCCATGTCGGTACTTTATAGAACATATTTGAACGGGAAGAAAAGTGTGTCAAACGGGAAGAAATTTGAACAGCAATATATATAAAAGAAGCACTGTTGAAGAAAGTGATTTTGACGAATTAATCAAAGCACAGTGCAAAAATAGAGGGAAGAAAATAGAAGAACGAAGCAGTCAACTACCATTACAGAGGAGCTTACAATGACGTCGACTTCTGAGTGAGCATTTCCCAGTGTGTGAGATTTATCATTTGAGAGTTGAGCGATACACTGTAAAATCTCACACACACAGATTCACTCGCATATTTTGAGAGATGTGCGAAATTGATTAGCGAGTAAATCACAAACAAAAATCAGATCCCGTCCAAGCACGAAGACGTTAAACTCTGTGTCTGTAGTCTTTGAACAGAGACGTTAAACAAGTTCTGATTGAGACAGCCAAGGGCTGGTGGAGTCTAGGAGTTCTTGCAGCTGCTGGCTGTGGGATCGGGTCTGTACATGAGGTGTAGATCAAATCTTCTAGTAGAACCTTCCTGAAGAAGGAAGAAGGGGAGATGTAGGAGATTGAGCTCCGAACTTCCAGAAACAAATATCAGTGTATTGTATTCTTTTTATTTACAGTTCGAATACGCATATTTAATTTAGCACGCACGCATACATTTCAGATTGCACACTTGCACAGTCGAACAGATTTATGTTGAACATAAATCTGTTTGTGTTGTTTTAAAATTTAGGATTCAGTTCTGGTGTTTTCCTCATGTTTTATTACATACCAGATCTGTCTCCGGTGCTTTAGCATTTTAATGTTCAAGAACCCGAGGTATTGCACCTCATAATAGCAGCGCAAATTTTTTTATTATCAGTAGCAGCGCTTGCTTGCATTATTTTCTTATTTTTTGGTTCTAACAAGTGGTATCAGAGCAGGTTGTTCTTGAACGAGCATTTATTTTAAAACGCTTGAGCTATCTATTTTAAAATGCTTTAAAAGTGCTATGATGGTATGCGGAAATTATTTCAGATGCTGATGCTTTGTGTCTCTTTGAGCTTATGTTATAATAGATAGGGAGAGTTTTTATTAATCTTTCTCTGCATATATAAGCTAAAGCAGAAGCACACTTTCAGCTCTTTCAAAATCATATCATTCATGCATACGGTTCTTCCCAAAATCTGTTTTGATTTTCAAAATCAAAATTCATGCTGTCACGGTTTTTGGTGTGGCAGTGTAGGGAGAGCTTCATTTTAAAATTCATCGGGAAGACCAGATTTCTACCCCTTCTTGATTCCCACAAAAAGGGAGAGAATTTTTAGATCATGCATTTGTTATTTGAGGTTTTGTGTAAATCAAAAAGGGAGAGATTGATGGATCTGTGTAAACAGATCCAGATTGTGTTTTGAATTACACAAAACCTGTTATTGTGTTTCTAACAAATCTACGTAGTGTGCACATGCTTGACAGATTGTGAAAAACAGATTTAGAAGATGTCTGTTGGAAATATCGATTGAAGAAATCTGTTGAAGTTGAACAAAAGATATTACACGACAAGCAAACAGAAATCTGGAAGAAGGCGTTGAATAGGAAAAATCTGATATGTAATAGTAGATGTCTGGACAATAATTTCAGTAGTTGCAAACAGGAATGTTGCGAAGAGGGATGTTGTGAAAAGAAGCCGCTGGAATTCAGACGCAAAGAAGAAGAAAATACAGACGCAAAGAAGAAGAAAATCCAGACGTAAAGAAGAAGGAAATACCAGATGCAAAGAAGTTGAACAGAAAAACCAGACTTTGCGTTGCACAGGAAAAAACAGACTTTGTGTTGCACAGGAAAAACCAGACGCTGCAATACAATAAAACCAGACGCAAAGCATTGAACAGAAAATCCAGACATAGCAGACAATGTAGAGATCAACCAGATGTTGCATTGAACAGATACAATCAGTAAGTTGAACCACATATAAAGATGAATTCTGCCAGACGAGAGGTAGTAGAAAAGAAAATATCAGATGTTATCTAAAAATCAATCAGCAGAAGATTAACAGAAGGAGCAAACCAGACGTTGTGAAGAGAATAAACCAGACGCTAGCAGAAGATAAATAAGAAGAAACAGACGTTGCGCTATTCAGTAGCTGCAAACAGAAATATTGCAAACAGAGATATTGCAAAGCATTAAGCAGTAGATGAGTTGCAAGAAGAAACTGAACAGAGGCAAGAGAAAGAAGCAAAAACAATCAGACGATGAAAAGCGAAACAGTGCACGATAAAATCAGTGGATGAATCAATCAGCAGAAGTCGTGAAGAACAATGAATATTCAGAAGATCAACAGAAGTTGAAACAGGGATGTTGCGAATAAATAATCAGTCGTTGATAGAAATTGGTTCAGCTGTTGCAAAGACAAATAATATCAGATGTTGGACAGCGAATGTTATTAGTAGCTAAGGCAGCAGAATTAAATCAATTGGAGTGTCGAACAGGAAATAATATTAGTTGTCAAACAGCTGCTGGAACGTAAAAAGAAAAACCAGAGGACAAAAGCCTGCAAAATAAAGGACACAAGGACAACTCCCTGTCGGTACTTTACAGAACATATTTGAACGGGAAGAAAAGTGTGTCAAACGGGAATAAATTTGAACAGCAATATATATACAAGAAGCACTATTGAAGAAAGTGATTTTGACGAATTAATCAAAGCAAAGTGCAAAAACAGAGGGAAGAAAATAGAAGAACGAAGCAGTCGACCACCATTAGGGAGGAGCTTACAACGACGTCGACTGCTGAGTTCTAATCAGCTCTTTATGAGCATTTCCCAGTGTGTGAGATTTATCATTTGAGAGTTGAGCGATACACTGTAAAATCTCACACACACAGATTCACTCGCATATTTTGAGAGATGTGCGAAATTGATTAGCGAGTGAATCAAAACAAAAATCAGATCCCGTCCAAGCATGAAGACGTTAAACTCTGTGTCTGTAGTCTTTGAACAGAGACGTTAAACAAGTTCTGATTGAGACAGTCGAGGGCTGGTGGAGTCTAGGAGTTCTTGCAGCTGCTGGCTGTGGGATCGGGTCTGTACATGAGGTGTAGATCAAATCTTCTAGTGAAACCTTCCTGAAGAAAGAAGAAGGGTAGATGTAGGAGATTGAGCTCCGAACTTCCAGAAACAAATATCAGTGTATTGTATTCTTTTATTTACAGTATTCTGCATATGCATTTTATATTAGCACGCACGCATAACAGATTGCGCACTTGCACGGTCGAACAGAATTCTGTAAACAGAAATCTGTTTGTGTTGAGTTTTAAAATTAGGATTCACTTCTGGTGTTTTCCGCATGTTTTTATTACATACCAGATCTGTCTCAGGTTCTCTCTATTTATATGTTCAAGAACCCGAGGTATTGCACCTCTTTTAGCAGCGCAAAAGTTTTTTATTTATCAGTAGCAGCGCTTGCTTGCATTAATTTCCTATTTTTCGGTCCTAACAAAGTTCATCCGCCCAGGCTGATACTGAATCTCACAATCGAAATCCTTGAGCAACTCCATCCAACGACGCTGTCTCATATTCAGATCTGACTGAGTTAAGATATACTTCAAACTCTTGTGGTCGGTGTACACCACAAATTCTTCGCCATACAGGTAGTGATGCCAGATCTTCAGGGCAAAAACAATCGCTGCTAATTCCAAATCATGAACGGGGTATCTCGTTTCATGGGGCTTCAACTGTCGAGACGCATACACAATCACGTACCCTTTCTGCATCAAGACACATCCCAAACCACTCAAAGAAGCATCGGAGCAAACAAAGAAACCTCTAGATCCAGACGGTAAAGCTAGTAGCAGTAGTCAACTTCTCCCTAAGTGTTTGAAAACTCGACTCGCACTCGTCAGTCCAAACAAACTTCCTATCCTTCTGAGTCAAATGTGTCATCGGCCTGGATATCGAAGAGAACTTCTCGATAAAATGCCTGTAATAGCCAGCCAATCCTAGGAAACTACGAATCTCAAAAACATTCCTAGGTCACTCCCAGTTAAGAACTGCTTCGACCTTACTAGGATCCATAGAAATACCTTGCGCAGAAATCACGTGACCACTAAATATTACTCTATCCAGCCAAAATTCGCACTTGCTGAACTATTCATACAACTGCGAGTCTCTCAAATTCTGCAATACCAATCTCAGGTGCTCCTTATGCTCTCTGAAACTCCTCGAATACACCAATATGTCATCTATGAAGACAATCAAGAATCGATCGATATACTAGCCGAAAACGCGATTCATCAAATCCATGAAAACAGCCGGGCCATTCGTCAACCCAAACGGCATCACAAGGAACTCATAATGTCCATATCTTGTTCGGAAAGCTGTCTTCGCTACATCAGCGTCTCTAATTCGCAACTGGTGATAACAAAAGCGCAAGTCAATCTTCGAGTATACGGCCGATCCTTGCAACTGATCAAACAAGTCATCAATCCTCGGCAACGGATACTTATTCTTGATCGTTGCTTTATTCAACTGCCGAAAATCTACACACATCGTCATAGATCCATCTTTCTTCTTCACAAACAAAATCGGAGCTTCCCAAGGCGACATAGCGCAAGTCAATCTTCGAGTATACGGCCGATCCTTGCAACTGATCAAACAAGTCATCAATCCTCGGCAACGGATACTTATTCTTGATCGTTGCTTTATTCAACTGCCGAAAATCTACACACATCGTCATAGATCCATCTTTCTTCTTCACAAACAAAATCGGAGCTTCCCAAGGCGACATACTCGGTCTGATGAAGCCTTTCTCTAAAAGATCCCTCAACTGATCCTTGAGTTCTTTCAACTCAGTTGGCGCCAACTAATACGGAGCTCTAGAAATCGGGGCTGTCTCTGGAACCAACTCTATACTGAAATCAATCTCTCTTCTCGGAGGGAATCTAGGAATCTCATCCGGAAACACATCTGGAAACTCTCGGACGATCGGAATATCGCTCAACTCCAATCGTGACTCTTCGGAAACATCGAGCGCATAGATCATGAATCCAGCGTTACCTACCGACAACTGACTAAACATATCCATGGCGGACACTAGTGGAATCTTTGAGTGCGAATCAGCACCGTAAAAATCCCACTTCTCTCCCGACACAAGGCGAAATCTCACCACACCATGGAAACAGTCAACAGTCGCCCTATACTTAGACATCACATCCATTCCCAAGATGCAATCAAAATCCCTCATCTCCAAAGAGATCAAATTCGCCACTATCACATTATGGTCAAACCGAATCACACAGTCCACCACAATCTCACGGGACAACAACCACACGCCAGCAGGAGTAGACACAGATACAACATCACACAGTGGGGTAACTCTCAACCCACACTCATGCACAAACCAAGCAGAAACAAAGGAGTGTGATGCTCCTGTTTAAAATAAAACCCTCACAGGAAAATCAGAGATAGAACACGTGCCTGCGATAAATCCACCAGGTATCTCATCAGCCTGCTCTCTCGACAAGGTATTCACCCGGGCCTGCTGCGGTATCTGAAACTGAGGTCTCGAAGGTCCTCCAAACCTAGATGATTCACGGGGTTTGAATCCAGATCGTTGGATCGGGGCAGGAGGTTGCGGCCTCTGCGAAGAACCACCAGCCGAACCTTGCTGCGAAGGAACCGAAGACTGTCCCCTCGAAAAAGGACACACTCTCAGAAAGTGTCTAGGCTGCCAACAGTTGTGGCAAGTCCCTTAAACTCCACGGCACTGCAAAGTCATGTGCTTACCACCGCACTGTCCACAAGACACTCCTCCTGATCCACTGCCACCAGAGCTCACAGAACCAGAGGAACTCAAATTCGACTTCTTCTTGAACTGCTTCCCACGAGGCCTGAACCTATGACGGTTCGATTGCTTTAAAGTCTGAGGAGATTGAGAAGTATGCATCCCTTCAGGCGCAGGATAGGAACCTCGTCCAACTGTCATCGGAACCTGCGTCGGCGCATCCAACAAACTCTCCTCAATATCAACTGCTCGATCCACAGCCTCAGCATAAGTCGATGGTGCACCAGCCAACACCAACTGAAACAACTCCGGACTCAATCCCTTAATGAACTTGTCATCTTTGTCCGCTCCTGGCTAGCAACGTGAGGGACATACGCCAGAAGTGAGGAAAACTGTCTGGCATACTCAGCAACCTTCAAATTACCTTGCTTCAGATTGTCGAACTCCCTCTCTCGATTATTGAAGTACGACTCTGGGGTATACTCCTGTCGAAACGCTGCACAGAAGCCCTCCCAAGAAACCAAGACTCCGATCTCTCTCATCACTCTGGAAGTACCCTTGCACCAACATTGAGCATGCTCTCTCAACTGTAAAACGGCCAACTTCAATCTCCGCTCTGCGGTGTACTCCAAAGTATCAAACAAGTCCTTCATGTGCTCCAACCGGCCTTCAGCCGAAAGACCACCCTCGGCGCCAGTGAACGTAGGGGGATTCGTCCTCTGAAATCGAGCCAAGACTAACTCCTTCTCACCTATCTTTCTCGTCACATCCTCCACCTCCGCCTGTCTCTCTCAACGACGTGGAGGGACACTCTGCTGCACATCCTCGTCACTCTCCGAGGCTCTAGACTCCTCAGCGGTACGTCTAGAAGTCCTACCTCTACCTCTCCTCGGCGGCATCTAATCAAATCTCAAGGTAAGTCTAACAGCAGGTATTCACAAAGACAGATATCAAATCACACAAGTCATAGAGTCAAGCAAGAAATCAAATCAAAACTCTGTGCCTAGACTCGAGTGTGACCAGAGGAAACGAGCTTATCCCAGTTTAAGCTCTGATACCAAAAATGTCAGGCCCCATGCTAATCAGCAAAGATTAACAACTCAATTAAGAACATAATCGCGGAAGCATAATAATAGGGCTTAAATATTTTTCGAGGTATTGGGGCCTGAACAAAAAAAATCATCATTCAAAATATTCATACTCAAAATAGAATTTACTCAATTCCAACAACAGACAGGTAATCAAATAAACTCAAATAACAGATCCCCAAAATACATATAAACTCAGGGTATCCCCTGGTTCGATACATAATACAAATATACTGGGACTCAACCAAGCGGGGATCTACTAGCTGAAGCTCCACTCTGCCCAGCCAGATTATACCTGCAACTCCTCATGGACAACACAGACCAAAGAACACAAAAGCAGGAAAAGAAATACGAGGTCAAACCTCAGTACGCAGATCACTAAGGCAACAGCAACTCATAAACATGCAGTAAATCAAAACATGAATGCATGAGGGCTGTCAAAGAATCGGTCATATAGGCCAACGAGTCAGCTGGCAAATCAAAGGCGAGCCTCTATACCATGCACAGCCAATAAGCCGGTGGAAATCATCGGTCCGTGCTATTCAGGTCTGGCCACTCAATTAACCATCACAGCTCGGTGGTATTTAGACACGATAAATCTGTCGGTTACCACTCCGATGATAGCATTGGACCTTTCTGACACGACACATCTGTATGCCGATCACAACATGTCTCTAAATCAGGTTTCAATCGATCAACAGGCTCAATATGTATGCATGTATGCCAAGAAATTCATATCTGATTTCCACATGAATAATTTATGTAAAACAGAACACATAACGCAAACAATGAGCCAAATCTGTTTCACGTAAAACACAGAATACCATTAATGCTCCAAAATACTACACGCTTATGTCAAAGCTGTAATCAGAAGCTCAATTCGTACCTCAAACCTCAGATTCTACCTCAACAGATCTCACCAGGGCACGAAAACCTCAGCCTGCTCAACTCTGCTTCCTCACTGGTCTCGGCAACCACAACAGGAATTTCCTGGGAGCTCAAATCTGTCAAGACATCTCATAACTCAGCTCAAATCTGAACTTCTACACCTTACTGTCTATGGTCAGAACTCAATTCTGGTTCTACCTATCAACTCAGATTCTAATAACTAAAACTAAGCTTGAAACAGTAAGGAAACACTTACCCAGAAGCTCAAAGCTGAAAGGGGAAAACATCGACTGGAAATCATGAAGTTACTCGAATCCGCAACTACCCCATGCTCCTCCTACGCGTCGATCTACAACTCCAAACTGGTACCAATCGAAAGAGCTGAGCAAGACGAGTTCAGTGCCTCCAGTCTTGCTCCAAACAATGGTGGAAATCGACGGCAATCTACCGGAGAAGGGTTCGGTGAACAATACCGATCGAGGGTTTCACTCGGAGAAAGAAAAGGGAAATCGGGGTCGAAAATACGCTAAATGTTTATCAACACTTGTATTAAAATCCCTCGTCAAATTCTACAGTGAAAGTCAATCACCGAAAAAGTCAGATCTCAGCAACAGATCCTAGCGCTAAAGGCACAAGATCTCATATCTGGATCCAGCGCTAACTCAAATCTGAGTCCTCAGCGCTCACACAAATCTGCCTCTCTAACTCTAACATGCGCAACTAATCAAAATGACGACGCACTAAGGTTCCTGCTCACACAAGCAAAACGACGTTGCACAGACTCACACCTGAAACAGATCCCAGCACTCACTGCTGCTCATGCTCATCCAGATCTCTCATCAGATTCTAGCGCTAACACCACTTTTCAACCCAGAAACGTTGACTAACACGTGGCATCTCTGCGATAATGCTCACTTATCATTTGCTTGCTACACAGCACCGTTGACCCACGTTGACATCTGGTCATGCCCTCGAACAGGTTCCTCACACCAGAGAGACATCTGAAATTGCGAAATGACGACTGTGAGACCTGGATTTGTATAAGAGATTAATTGTTGGAATGTATCGGTTTTTAGAGATTTCTGGTGGTTTAGATCTCTGTTTGTAAGTTTGGTTTGCATTTTCGGGTCTGTAATAGCATTTGGAGCATTTCTGGGAGTTTTCGTTTTTTTTAGATTTTTTGTGTGAAAGCTGGTTTTTTGGGTGAAAGCTGGTTGATTTGTAAAAAAACCAGTCCTAGCGTTTATTTGGCAACGTGAGAGATCTGGTAGCGCTTGAAATACCAGTCGCTGGTTTAGTGTATTTGTATCGAGTTGGATACGGTGTCGTTTGGATAAGTTGGAGCGACGTCGTTTTGGTGTAGCGCTAGTGTGAGATCTGATCTCGTGTGTGTGCCTGCTAGTTGTTCAGTCGAAGCAGATGTCAACGCGGGTCAACATCACTGTAGCGTGAGAAGGAAACGTCATCGTTTGGATGTTGCGGCTGGTTGTCCAGCTGTGAGAGATTTGTTCGCTACTGTAGCTTGCAGCTGGTGGTGGTTACTGTAGCTTGCAGCTGGTATTGCACGAGAGCTATCGACTGGATGACGTCAGTTGTGCGACGCCGTTTTTGATTAGTTGCAACGCTGCGTTTTATATGTTGCGGCTGGTTCCAGCTTTTGGAGATTTCCTGCGATGTTTAAACCAGTCTTCTGGTTGTCCAGCTTTTGGTTGAGAACCAGTCGTAGGTAGTGTTCTACGACATCGTTTTGTGTATTTGGGAATTATGCTTGCGGGGTTCGATCAGCCGATGGTTTGTTGGTGCCTGCTGGTTATGTCGGTGGGAAATTTAACCAGCTTTTGTGAGATGTATTTAAGAGGACTTGGTCTTCGATTTAGAGCACCAGATTCCATACTTAGCGAAATATTTCCTCGATTGTGTTCTTCGCTTCGAACCCTAGGTTACTGTTCACCGTAGCTTTTCTCCGACAATTCCCATCGTTTCCGACCGTTGTTTGATACGTGCGAGGTAGCGTTGGATTCCTCTCGAGAAGCTCTTCCATCTTATACCACTTTTGGAGGCTGTGGTTGGCTAGTTGAGGAACGCGAAGTTGCTGCCCGATTGTGAGTTTTGTAGTACAGGTAGAACTTCGTTCCTTTGTGATGAGATCTTATTCCTAGCCTTGGTTTAAGCTTCCAGTAAGTTGTTTTGGTAGTAATTGAGTTGGTTGAGCGTGGCTCCCAGCCGTGAGCTTCTGTAATTGGCCGTGAGTTTCTGTACAGCTTTTGAGATCTGTGTGTTGTGTATTTAGCAGGTTTCTATCCAGATCTCTCGGGCCTGTTTTGTAGTAATTGTTGCACAAAACTATAAGGTACGGATTTGAGCTTGATGTTTCTGGGAATTGGCGTGAGATTGAATGCTAGATGGCTGTTGTGCATTGCCGTGGATATTGCTGTGTGCATATGTTATTGCTGTGTTGTTTACCTGTTATGTTTATGCATACACGCATTTCCCATATTGCATTCATATTTCAGTTGCAGCCATTGTTTTGTATCTTGTATTGCTGTTGTTGATTTTTACCAGGATGCGAGGCCGAGCGGCAATACCGCACTCTCATCTCCCTGCTGGGCATGCATAGCATCTGAATTTTATCTTATGCATTCTTTTAGCTATATCTGTTGCTCTCCGTACTGGGGTTTGACCCCATGTCCCTCTGGGGCTTGGTTTGTTTCCTTGTTTGTGTTGTTTTCAGGGAACCCAGGTTTTACAGCTGGTCGTTGTTATAACCCAGCTGGTGGTGCCCCAGGAGGTGGTTAGCGTGTCCCAGTTGCATGTAGCATATTTATATATATATGTACCAGTTAGCCAAGGGGATGACCTGTGCTTCGTTATTGTATCCAGTAGTTGGATTCTGTTACATGTTTTGGTTGTTGTATGCTATACTGTTGGTGGTTTTTACATACTGGGATATATTTTAGTATCGTACTATTTTAAATTATATTTTTTTAAACCGTCAGGCCAAAAGCGAAAATTTTACCTGCATTTTGATAGCTTCCGCATGTGTTTGTACGATTTTACTCTGTTTAGAGCACGAGGTCTGAAATTTTTGGTATCAGAGCTTAAGCTGGGATAAGCTCAATTTCTTTGATCACACTCGAGTCTAGGCACAGTGTTGTGTGTTACGTGTGCTTGACAATGTGACTACGTGCTGCATATTTCTGTGTTATATGCTATCTATGCCGTATCTGTTCTGTTTTGCTTGATCTTGTTGAGCGTTTTCGTAGATGCCGCCTAGACGTCGTGGTAGAGGTAGGGGAAGTTTGAGGAATCAGCAGGACAGAACGAGGATAGGCGTAGTGCTCGCAGTCATACTCGTGTTAGTGATGAGGAGGAGGAAGTTGGTGACTTGCCTCCCCCGGTGGAGAGGATGGATGTGGTGATCGCTCGGTTTTAGAGGATGAACCCTCCAGTCTTCAATGGTGATGAGTCCAGTGAGGATGCGGACTCGTGGCTCCGGAACGTCATCTTTCTTTTCGATCGATGTCAGTATGATGAAGAGCTCCGTTTGAGTTCCAGTCTTCAATGGTGATGAGTCCAGTGAGGATGCGGACTCGTGGCTCCGGAACGTCATCTTTCTTTTCGATCGATGTCAGTATGATGAAGAGCTCCGTTTGAGTTTAGTGATTCTACTGCTGATGAAGGCCGCAGAGCGCTGGTGGCGAGGCGCTTCTAGTACTTTGGAGGAGACCGGTGTTGGGATATCTTGGAACAGTTTTTGCGAGACCTTCCGGTAGGAGTATGTACCCGAGTCTTACGTGAATGCCCGGGAGCGAGAGTTCGACCATCTGGAGCAGGGTTCGATGACTGTTCGGGAGTATGCTAGGAAGTTCTCTTCTCAGTTGGCGTATGTTCCCCATGTTTCTGGCCTGGAGAGGGCCAAGCGGACTCGATTTCTTGAGGGCTTGAATGAAGAGTTGTATTAGATGGTTTTGACTAGTAAGCCCAAGACTTACGCTGAGGCTGTGGATAGTGCCATTGACATTGAGGAAGGTTTGCGTAGCCGTCGTGCTCGTTGGCAACAGGCACCGCAGGGTGGTCGTCCTTGTTGGGGATCCGGATCCGCCCCCCGGTCAGGCAGCGGAAGAACAAAAATGGAACCGGGAGGCGATCAATACGATAATCAAATCTACATGTATCGACATACATAGGGTGTTTCAGACGTGTTACCTCGCTGGCACTTGTGCCTGGCTCCAACCGGTGTTTCAAGAACCCGGCGCTTCTCGGTAGATTGCGGTAGATACGCCAATCCGGTCCACGACTAGATCCGAGACTCCTTCGTCAGACTGCACTAGAAGTCCAGACGAGATCAGCAGGGAGGCGATCAATACGATAATCAAATCTACATGTATCGACATACATAGGGTGTTTCAGACGTGTTACCTCGCTGGCACTTGTGCCTGGCTCCAACCGGTGTTTCAAGAACCCGGCGCTTCTCGGTAGATTGCGGTAGATACGCCAATCCGGTCCATGACTAGATCCGAGATTCCTTAGTCAGACTGCACTAGAAGTCCTGACAAGATCAGCACGTTCGGATTATCCTCGAAAAACTAGGCCGGAACAAAATTCCGGCGAAGTTGGGCGGCGACGGCGGCGGCGCACGGCGGCGGCGGCGAGAGAGGAGAAGGGAGGCGGCGGTTTGCTAGGGTTAGGGTTGATGAGTGTAGTAATTATGAAGTCTCTT
>KV017470.1:110675-120820 GCA_001598015.1 Dorcoceras hygrometricum
GGTGCGACGCCGTTTTGATTAGTTGCAACGCTGCGTTTTATATGTTGCGGCTGGGACCAGCTTTTTGAGGATTCTCGCGATGTTTAAACCAGTCGTCTGGTTGTCCAGCTTTTTGTTGAGAACCAGTCGTAGGTAGTGTTCTACGACGTCGTTTTGTGTATTTGGGAATTATTGGGTTCGATCAGCCGATGGTTTGTTGGTGCCTGCTGGTTATGTCGGTGGGAAATTTAACCAGCTTTTGCGAGATGTATTTAAGAGGACTTGGTCTTCGATTTCGATCACCAGATTCCATACTTAGCGAAATATTTCCTCGATTGTGTTCTTCGCTTCGAACCCTAGGTTACTGTTCACCGTAGCTTTTCTCCGACAATTCCCATCGTTTTCGGCCGTTGTTTGATACGTGCGAGGTAGCGTTGGATTCCTCTCGAGAAGCTCTTCCATCTTATACCACTTTTGGAGGCTGTGGTTGGCTAGTTGAGGAACGCGAAGTTGCTGCCCGATTGTGAGTTTTGTAGTACAGGTAGAACTTTGTTCCTTTGTGATGAGATCTTATTCCTAGCCTTGGTTTAAGCTTCCAGTAAGTTGTTTTGGTAGTAATTGAGTTGGTTGAGCGTGGCTCCCAGCCGTGAGCTTCTGTAATTGGCCGTGAGTTTCTGTGCAGCTTTTGAGATCTGTGTGTTGTGTATTTAGCTGGTTGCTATCCAGATCTCTCGGGCCTGTTTTGTAGTAATTGTTGCACAAAAGTATAAGGTACGGATTTTAGCTTGATGTTGCTGGGAATTGGCGTGAGATTGAATGCGAGATGGCTGTTGTGCATTGTCGTGGATTTTGCTATGTGCATATGTGATTGCTGTGTTGTTTAACTGTTATGTTTATGCATACACACATTTCCCATATTGCATTCATATTTCAGTTGCAGCCATTGTTTCGTATCTTGTATTGTTGTTGTTGATTTTTACCAGGATGCGAGGGCGAGTGGCAATACCGCACTCTCATCTCCCTGCTGGGATCGTTAGCCACCATGCGTCGAGTGGTTAACTACCACAGTTCTTGGGCGAGGCAACGACAGGTTGAGTTGTTTGATGCATCTGGTATTCGGGTGTTGTATCACGGCGAGTGGCTCATTACCACACTGTGAACACACCCCGTGGCCACTGTTTTTGCAGATCCTTGGAGCTGTGCTTGAGTTCCTTAGCTCCCTTGTTGGTTGAGCCTTCGGTTGTTATCCGGTGTCTCATGCATAGCATCTGCATTTTATCTTATGCATTCTTTTAGCTATATCTGTTGCTCTCCGTACTGGGGTTTGATCCCATGTCCCTCTGGGGCTTGGTTTGTTTCCTTGTTTGTGTTGTTTTCAGGGAACCCAGGTTTTACAGCTGGTCGTGGTTATAACCCAGCTGGTGGTGCCCCAGGAGGTGGTTAGCGTGTCCCAGTTGCGTATAGCATATTTATATATATATGTACCAGTTAGCCAAGGGGATGCCCTGTGCTTCGTTATTGTATCCAGTAGTTGGAGTCTGTTACATGTTTTGGTTGTTGTATGCTATACTGTTGGTGGTTTTTACGTACTGGGATATATTTTGAGTATCGTTCTATTTTAAATTATATTGTTTTAAACCATCAGGACAAAAGATAAAATTTTACCCACATTTTGATAGCTTCCGCATGTGTTTGTACGTGTTTACTCTGTTTAGAGCACGAGGCCTGACAACGACGCATCACTTCTCACGCCAAACTCAACTACTCGGATATCACTCGATAGAAACCAGCGACTCAAAGCTGAATAGCACTACGTCAAATCTGAAAATCACCAACCAGATTCGACAAAATTCTCAAATCTGAAATTCGGTAATCATATCTCCCATGATCAATTCTTAACCAAATCTGAATTTATAACTTAATCACTAATTACCGATTCTCAATCCTCACATGTCGGGTTGAAAAATGGTCAATTGTTGATCGCTTCTTAACATTTAAATCCTTTAGACACGCTACAGTAAAAGTCAACACCGACTTATTCAAATCTCATCGACACTCGGATCTTAGAGCTAAGGCAAAAGTCGCTCAGATCTGGACTCAGCAATAACTCAAATCTAGCTTCGCTACGCTAAACAAGCGCTACTAATCAAAAAACCGTCTCTTAGGAGTCCCGCTCACTAATGCCAAACGACGTCGCTCCATCTCCAGATCTTAAGCAGACCGCACTAACGCTCATCCATATTTGATCAAATCTGAGATCCTCAAACCGCACCGATTTACTCCAAACTCACTAACCGGATCGTTCCAAATAGTACTGTTGACCAATGCTGACTTCTCCTCGCTAACCAAATCTGTCTCTATCTCAATACCAGATCTGACTTGCGCCTAAAACGACATCGTGTCGCTTTCCGCTCGTGGTAACTCACTCACGCCAGCGATAACCAAATCTAAACACCCAGATCTCGCTCAAATCTGAAAACCACGAGCCAAACCAATACTCACCGCTCTTCTAATTCACTCGCAGGGGCATTATCCAAATCTGATTTCTAGCGATTCACGATACACCAAATCTGTCTAGAGCGCTAACGCTCTCCCTTACACAACGATATGATAGCATGCTCACTACATAGTATACTAGACACCATTCAAAACTCATCCATGCAAACTTGAAAATCACTAAATCCCAATCCAGATCTGATTATATCGCTAAACAGTGTTTAACATATTTCTAGTCCTCACACTGGAATACCATGAAGTCTTACTATTTCTCTTATATACAGCTCAGCGTATTTACTCACGTCGTAAGTTGTCTTAACTGGTAAGAAGTGAGCAGATTTTGTGATTCGTCTACTATAACCCAAATTGAATTGTATCCTTGAACAATTCTGGGTAAACCAACTACAAAATCCATTTAAATACTCTCCCAACCATTCTGGTATCTGTAGAGGCTTTAGCATCCCAGCTGGTCTCTGATGTTCAGCTTTGACCAGCTGACAGGTTAGGCATCTGAAACAAATCTAGAAATGTAGCGTTTCATGCCTGGCCACCAGTACATCTTCTGAAGATCTTTATACATCTTGGTACTCCTTGGGTGTACTGAATACGGGGCTGTATGAGCTTTTGTCATGAGATCAGATCTCAAGTTGTCCACGCTAGGAACCCATAATCTGCCTTGATATCTAACAACTCCTCCAACTGAGGTATAGAGATTTCCTCCTCTCTCTTCATCTTGTTTCACCCACATATTCAGCTGTTCATCTCTCAGCTGACCTTCTCTAATCTGGTCTATCAAAGAAGACTGGATGGTTAACGGCTAAGGTTACGGTATGGTGATGGGGTACCAGCTCTAACCCAAAATTCTCAATCTCATATGCTAAGGGCCACTGAGCTGTGATCTAGGTCAATCCTATCGACTTCCTACTAAGAGCATCTTCCACCACATTGGCTTTTCCTGTGTGGTAGCTAATGGTACAATCGTAATCTTTGACCAGCTCTAGCCACCTCCTCTGTCTCATGTTCAATTCTTTCTGGGTGAAGAAGTATTTTAAACTCTTGTGATCTGTGAATATCTCACACTTCTCCCATACAGATAATGTCTCCAAATCTTCAGGGCAAAAACTGCTGCTAACTCCAGATCATGCGTAGGATAATTCTTCTCGTGGTTCTTCAATTGTCTGGAAGCATACGCTATTACCCTATGATCTTGCATCAATACAGCTCCTAAACCCATCTTGGAAGCATCTGTGTGATAACAAAATTCCCTTGTCCAGAAGGCATGGTTAGCACTGGAGCTTCTATCAACGCTTGTTTCAACTTCTCAAAACTCTGCTGGCAACTAGGGGTCCACTCAAACTTAACTTGTTTCCTAGTCAATGAAGTTAATGGAACCACTGTCTTTGAGAATCCTTTAATAAATCGCCTGTAATATCCAGCATGTCCCAAAAAGCTCCTCACCTCTGAAGCAGATCTGGGCACAGGCCAGTCTCGCATAGCTTCAACCTTAGCCGGGTCAACTTCTAATCCATCCTTATAAATGATGTGACCTAGAAATACTACATTCTCCAGCCAAAACTCACACTTGCTAAACTTAGCAAACAGTCGCTTATCCTTCAAAACTTGTAGCACTATCCTAAGCTGGTTAGCGTGCTCTGATCTGGTCTTAGAATATACTAAGATATCATCTATAAACACGATGACAAAATGATCCAAATATGGCTGGAAAACTCTATTCATCAAACCAATAAAAATCAGATGGAGCGTTGGTCAAATCAAAAGGCATTACTAGAAACTCATAATGGCCATAGCGCGTCCTGAAAGCTGTCTTATACAATCAGATGGAGCGTTGGTCAAATCAAAAGGCATTACTAGAAACTCATAATGGCCATAGCGCGTCCTGAAAGCTGTCTTATACATATCGGCCTCTTTAATCTTAAGCTGATGGTATCCAGATCACAAATATATCTTAGAAAACACTGCTGCTCCCTTCAATTGGTCGAGCAAATCCTCAATCCTAGGCAGGGGATATTTATTCTTAATGGTACGCTTCTTCAACTCACGATAATCTATACACAATCTTAAGCTCCCATCTTTCTTCTTAACGAACAGAACAGGGGGTCCCCAAGGGAACGTATTGGGTCGTATAAATCCCTTATCCAACAGATCTTGAATTTGGTCTTTCAGCTCTCTCATCTCTGTAGGAGCAAGCCTATAGGGCGTTCTAGAAATAGGAGCTGCTCCAGGTACTAATTCGATTGCGAATTCTAACTCTCTATCTGGAGGCAGTCCACTGATGTCATCTGGAAACACTTCTGGAAATTCATTCACTACCTCCAACTCATCCATCTAGGGTTGGTTAGAAACAGGTAGGGAAGATAAACTTTCCAAGAATCCTACTCCACCTTTTCTCAGGTAACGTTGGGCTTGCAAAGCTGAAATAACGCGGGGACAGTGTCTAAGATGGTTAGCTTCAAATGAAAACCGGGATCCATTGGGTGGTTTAAGCACTGTCCTGAGCTTAAAATCGATTACTACCCCATACTTAGATAACCAGTCTATTCCCAAAATCAAATCGAATTCAGGCATAGGTAGAACAATTAAATTGGCGGTAACTACGTGTCCTTGAAATTCAAGCGCTAAATCCCGATATATACAACGAGATACCAGCTCTTCTCCTGAAGGTACAGTTACACAATAGCCTATGGACAACTGTTCCGGCTTACAAGGTAATTTCTTAGCAAAATCTTCAGCTATAAAGGAATGGGTCGCACCCGAATCTAACAAAGCAAACGAGGGCATACCATCAACCAAAATCTTACCCGTAATCACAGTAGAATCGGGGTTAGCTTGCTCAGCTGTCATGACGTAAGATCGAATGGGCACCAGTTGTTTCAACTGTGGACAGTGCTTGGAGATGTGAACTTGAGCACCAAATCTGTAACAACCTGTCTGGCCAGCTTAACACTATCCCGGGTGATTCTTCTTGCACTTGGGGAAAACTGGCTTGTTGTTTCCAACTGGTACTGCACTAATGGCTGGGCTGGTATGGGTTTCTGTTCTTGAGGTCGGTTCTGGTTCCTATTCTGATTCTTAAATGGCCTCTGATCTCCCTGTTGAAAGGACTGTCTCCTCTGCTTTCTCTCCTGTTCGACATCCTTCCAATCCCGCTCTACTCGCAGAGTCTTATCTACTGCTTCTCTATATGTCTTGGGCCCTGCTAACCTGACATTCAGCTTGAATGTAGGCTTCAATCCTTCCACAAAGTGACGCAACTTCTCCTCGGGATCTCTTCCAATGAGAGGCACAAAATAGCAGCCTCTCTCAAACTTTTGGATATACTCCTGTACTGTCATGTTCCCATGCTTCAAGGTCAGAAATCCCGCTTCATCTCAGACCTCTTTTCTGCTATGAAGTACTGTTCAAAGAACACTCGTTTAAACTCATCCCACAAGAGATTTGACAAATCTACTGACAGCTTTGCTCCTTCCCACCAGATCATCGCATCATTTCTTAGCATATAGATAGCGCACCTAGGCCTATCCAAATCTGGAATCTGAAGATATTCAAAGATAACTTCCATATACTGGATCCAGCTCTCAGCAACAAGCGGATCTGTTATACCACTAAACTCTTTGGGCTTCTATCTTCGAAACTTCTTGAGAATCATCATGATTTGGTCCTCTGCTGTTAGAAGATTGGCCATTTCCTCTGCCGGACTTCTCTACTAACAGCTCTAAGAGTTGGGTAATACGAGCATTATTATCTGAACTGGTTTCTACTTCAGGGGTGCTTCTTCTACCTCTCCCTATTCCTGACATCTTAATCTATAGCCCGCAATCCACTACAAAAGTACATTAGAACTCGAAAGAGAAAAGGACTCTTAACATAACAAATAAACTCACAGATCAGGAGATGCAGACGGCGAAAGCTTCTCTAGACTGGGAAGTGTGTGTTTATCTCAGAACCATGCTCTGATACTTGACGACCAAACCCATGGAAATCAACGGAAGGGAGTAAAAGAAAAATCGAAAAGATATATAAGGACTAAACGCGAAATATTGTAATTTGTATTCCCTTACAAAAAACTGAACGTAAACGGTTGGCCCCCAAAAGTGAACAGTAAAGAAGATTTGGAATACAAGAAACAGTTTTCGACTACAAAATTCGAAATTACAACTACTGGAACTCTATATGAATTCTCTATTGTTGTAATGGATCTTAATACAGTTTGACAAAAGATTAAAAACAACAACGACTGGCTGTGCGGAAACGCTGGCCTTCGACAAACACACGCAACCCCCAAATCTGGTTCAACTCGCACCACCCGCCTGCCCCTAAGCTGCCTCACCTGCATCGGGAAAACTACTGAGCCTAGGGTCTCAACAAGTAAAACCGAGGATAGCAAGATCACATAATGCAGGCATAACTGAAACGTAATACATAATTAAAGGAAGTCATCTGAACTCAAATCTCGCTACTGAAAATACAGATCGAAACATCAATATCTGAATCGCTTTTACTCTGTGACTCATGGCCTAGAGGCTCTCTGGTGGTCCTGGTGCATGAAGCATGTTATCTGAATCTGTAACTCTCTTTGAATGGATTACAGTACTTCCATAATCTTGTCCCTTCTGATGAAGGGATTATAGTCATACCGTAATCATGTCCCTTCCTGATTGACCGGGTCCTCCATGCCATAAGTCCTTAAAGATGAAACTTTACTTCCTTTACTTTAAAACAGCTTTTAGACTTTTCTCTTGATCGAAGATCGATCGCTGAAAACTGGATGATTCACTGCTATGAAACTCATTTTATCTTTAAAAACAACCTTACTGAGTGCACACCTGGGCTACGAGCTGATGATGGCAAAACCAGCTCGGAGAGGGAACGACTTAAGAAGGTAAACAGATTGGCTAAAGAAAACAGATCTCAAGCGTAATAACAGCTCTGGCTACATAAAATGGATCTTGGGTGTGAAACAGATCACAGGTGTGAAGAACAGCTTTGGCTAACAAATTTAGCTTACGAATAGAACAAACAGATTTGGTTCTTACGATAACCAGCTCGCGCGTAGTAAACAGATTTGGTTTAAAGGAAACAGCTTACGCGAAATGAAATGGTAACATAAGCTTCATAAGAAGAATTTCAGCTTTGGAAGGTCCCTCAGATTTGAGAAACCCAATCAGTTTAGCAACAAATCACGCAGACCGACAAAGAACATACGCCAGACCTACTTAAAACGAAGGCACTGCTCCAGCTCAGACAGTCCCTAAACAGACCAGTTCAACTTATTCGACCAGAACATAATCCCGATCGAACCACCGTCGCCTATCTATTCGGAGTCAATGTCCAGAACCTTTACAGCACACGGAAAAAAAAGAAACTTCTCTTGGCTTATCTTATCTAGAATCTATAAAACTCAGTATCTTGAAAATACAACTTCTGGCTAAAATAACAGGTGAGTTTTTGCAAAACTAAAACATCAAAGCAGTGAATCCTTATCTTAAACTTGAACATAAACTGAACTGAACTGAACTGAAACATATTACAGGCAAGCATACAACAGAAAACAACGAAGCAATATATGTTTTCCAGATGCAGCAAGAATCAATTTTACTTTTCTGAACCGAGAATCGCAACAGCAGATGGACTTGGCTGGAAATCTTCTCAAGCACACTCGGTGAGCTCTTGTATAGTTTTGATAGAAATGAAAGATTTTCTTGTAGCAGAAATGATCTTGAACTTACGTAAAAATCATATGTGTGGGAGTAATGATTTGTAGTAGGTAGAGGTACAATGATAAGGCATGGTTAGTTTATCAAATCTCTGCAAAATTAGTAAAAACTCCCTACTACTTTTTTAATTTGTATACTTGTTTCTCCATTTTATAAAAACAGATCTCCCAACAGAATAATTTATTTAAAAAAAACTGCTCCAGCTCGGGTTTGTGCTTGGGTCGAAATCCTTCAAGAAGCCACCCAGACCGTCGCTTCTAAGCTGGAAGAAAAGAAAGAATCAGCTTAGATAACTAATACTGGCTTAACTGAAATCTGGAAGCTCAAATCTCAAAACAGCCCTTGAAAATAAAAAGGCTAAACAATTGTGGTCCTATGAATTTTTGGGGCTCTACAGTAGCGTATAGTACGGTCCTTTCAACTCATATATCCCGATCGAATCAACGACCATTGGTAAATCGAGAGTCTCTATAGATTCGATAGCCATGCATATATCTTGGAGATCAGAATAGCGACATCGCGAGTGCTACCAGGTAAACTCATTTACACTGAAGCACATGAGTACTCTGGCCATAGATTTGTCACACTATTATCTCCTCAGATAGCATAGGATATCCACGCACTAGGGCGAGCGGTGAATCCTCACAACAAGGAATCGACTCCCACATGCTTCGTGACCTCACCCAATCTCGACACCTGATGACCATCACGGAGTCCGTAAACGAGTCAAAGTGAGGTGACTAATCACGTAGAGTCTCAATGATGTTTCGAGTAGTAAGGGTTAATCCATACAACCAAGACCTCGGACTCTTCACTCGACAAATGGTAACCACTTGGAGAATCCGAACGAGGGTAGTTCGATGTTCGCCAGGCGAACCATCCATCTGCATTCTCAGAACATCACAATGTTCCAGGTACTTCACATCGCAGATGCTAGTTTCGAACTCGGGCAGCCTTATCCTCATTTTGACGGCCCAATCGACTTGGAACAAGTTCAGAATACTTAGTGACTATAGATGTGTTTCATGATAGCCATCATATCCACTATCATATCTAACATACACTATGGTGCATTCTAGGTCTTTATCCAACACAATTGTTAACATTATAAAAACAACGACGATACAGAATGCCATATAAAATGTGAATTTCATAAACAAATATTGTTTTATGCAAAGAGTCATCAAAATCCCACACGCCACAAGTTGGCTAGTTGGACACCTACTCTAACACGTATGTGGGTCTTGAGTACTGAGCAGTTGAGAGCGGAGATTTTATCAGAGGCTCATGCATCAACATCCATCCACCCAGGGAGTACGAAGATGTACAGAGATTTGCAGACGCTCTATTGGTGGCCGGGTATGAAGAAGGATATTTGGCGATTCGTATCCGAGTGCTTGACCTTTTAGCAGGTCAAGGCAGAGCATCAGCGACCGGTAGGATTGTTACAGCCACTCCCTATTCCTGAGCGAAATGGGAGAACATCACGATGGATTTTATGGTTGGATTACCAAGAACTCCCAAAGAATACACAGCAATATGGGTGATCGTGGATTGACTCACCAAGTCCGCACATTTCCTACCGGTGAAGACCATTTTCACCTTGACGCAGTACACAGAGCTTTATATTAGAGAGATTGTCAGGCTGCATGGCATACCAGTTGTCAGGCCTCGTGCTCACAACAGAGTAAAAACCCAAACACATGCGGAAGCTTAACAAAAAGTGGGTAAAATTTTTTTGCTTTTAGGCCCGACGGTTTAAAACATATAATTTAAAATAGAACGATACTCAAAATAAGTTCCCAGTTTACAAACCAACACAACAAGTATAGCATCAATACAAATAAAAGTATCAGACTCCTCATCAGAATACAACCACGAAGCACAGGGCATCTCCCCGGCTACTAGACTGATACATACATATATGCTATACGC
>KV017470.1:148009-193184 GCA_001598015.1 Dorcoceras hygrometricum
CATCTGCTGATCTCTCTTTCACAAGCGCATCTGCTGAATCTAAATAGTCATCTGCTGAAATAATAGTCAACACTCCAAAATGTTGACTAACACGCGTCACTTTCTCATTCAATCTCGCGCTAAACACAAAATCTACCAGCAGCAACTTCAACTCGAACTAAAACCAGCAGACCTTCAATCTTAAATCAAAACCAGCAGCACTCCTTTCGTCACGATGACGTCACCTCTGCTGATTCAAAATTCACCAGCACGATCTAAAGTAACCTGCTGATTCCAGTTTCTCCAAAAATCAACGCTACTCTCAAAAATTCAGCAGGAACTTCATCCCTTTCGCAATTTCCTCAAATCACGCGAGATTAATCCCAATTCAAATCAATTAATCACAAATCTAACTTCTCAATTACACCGGCCTAGTTGACTGATTTCCTTTGACAGCCTCATGCATTCATAGCATTGATTTATAGCATGTTGCATGTTTATCTGCTTTGATAGCTCTTCGTACTGAGGCTTGACCTCGTACTTGTTTCCTGCTTTTTTTTTGTTTGGGTCTGTGTTGCCCATTTGTAGGAGCATTAGGTAATCAAGCTGGACCGAGTGGAAGTTCAGCTGGTCGATCCCCGCGTCCCTGAGTTCCAGTCTATATATGATATGTATTGAACCGGGGGATGCCCCGTGTTATCATGTATTGGGGATTTATATTTTGTTGGTATACTTGTTGTGTTGGAGTTTGAGTCAACTCGTATTTTATTATCGCTATTTTGAATGTATGATTTGAAGTTCAGGCCCATTGTATTTCGAAAAATTTTTAAGCCCTGATTTTAAGCTTCCGTGTTTATGCGTTTATTATGTGTTAATTGTTAGTAATTAGCACGGGGCCTGAAAAAAACTGTCATTTTGGACTAGGTATCTGAAAAATTGTTTTTCGCATCATAATGTTCAGTTTTGGAAACTGAGTCGATCGGAGTTATGATGGAACCGTGGTGATTTAAATGAACCGAATGTTCATATAGGACTTGGGCCTGACCCAAGACCAATGGGCCGGTTCAAGCCTATCTACCATCTTTATTAATTAAATTGGTTAGGGCTTAATCATTACACAACACACAACTTAACCTAGTCTCCAACTCCTTGAAGTCGGCCGCCACTCCCCTCTCCACAAACCTCACGGCCACGCGCCGCCGTCGCGCCACCACGCGCCGCCACCCCGTTGATCGGACTTGCTCCGGTCATCGTGCTGAGGTGATTCCATCCGCGTAAAATCCGTCATATCTTCTAGTGCGGATTGACGGAGGAAGATCAATTCCGGTCGTGGACCGGATTTGAGGATCTACCGCCGCCTACAGTTTGAAGTGCCGGTTTCCTCGTGAAACTGGTCGGAGCCAGGCGCCTAGACGCCAACAAGGTAACAATCAAAGAACCTCCTATGAATGGTTTGTTGATTTGTATTAATGTATTGAACACTTTCCGGGCAAATTTTTGTTCTTCCGCTGTGCCCCGGGAAGTGGGATCCGGATCCGCCACCGCTTTCCCAACAGCCTCTGCTTCCCCTTCTTCGCTACTCTCATGAGTATGACTAGGAGCACTATACTGATCCTCGTTCTGACCTACTGACTCCTGGAACTGCCCCTACCTCTACCACGACGTCTAGGCGGCATCTAAAATACACTCAACAGGATAAGGAAAAACAGAACAGATACAGCATAGAAAGCATATAACACAAATATGCAGGCACGTAATCACATAAGTCAAGCACATGCAACACACAACACTGTGCCTAGACTCAAGTGTAATCAAAGAAATTGAGCTTATCCCTGCTTAAGCTCTGATACCAAAAATGTCAGGCCTCGTTCTCACAACAGAGTAAAAACCCAAACACATGCGGAAGCTTAACAAAAAGTGGGTAAATGTTTTTTGCTTTTAGGCCCGACGGTTTAAAACATATAATTTAAAATAGAACGATACTCAAAATAAGTTCTCAGTTTACAAACCAACACAACAAGTATAGCATCAATACAAATAAAAGTATCAGACTCCTCATCAGAATACAACAACGAAGCACAGGGCATCTCCCCGGCTACTAGACTGATACATACATATATGCTAAACGCCACCTGGACACTCAACCACCTCCTGGGGCACCGCCAGCTGGGTTACCTCCTCGACCAGCTGTATGACCTGGACAACACAACAGGCAACAAACAAACCAAGCCCCAGAGGGACATGGGGTCAAAGACGGGAATCTACCGGAGAAGCTCATGGTGAATAGTAGTCGAGGGTTTGGAAAACAGAGAACGAAGATAAGAATTATTTGCTAAGTATGGGAACTGGTATCTCAATCGAAGACCAAGTCTTCCTATATATAAATCCCACAGCTGCTGAAATCTTAAAAACAATCCACCGACCAAATCAGTCGACTCATTCTCTTCAACAACAAACCTGCTGCTGCCAGCAGCAACGATAGTAAAGGCCCTATAATACAAATCAAAACGGCGTAGCAATAACTTAACCAAACGACGTCGCATAAATGACGTAATCTTTTCTGTCAACAGCTGAACATCCAGTCGCAGGAAAGAAACAACTCACCACTGTTCACAACTGAGACCAGTCGCAGCATCGAAACGCAGCGTCGCAACTAACTCAAACGACGTCGCATAGCGCACGTCAGCATATCTGCCATCAGCAGGTCACATAAACCATCAAATGGTTCCTCAAAACGACATCGCCTCTATTAACCCAAACGACGACGTCTTATACCTGCTACAGGAACTATCTACTGATAGATATAAATCAACCGTTGCTTTCCAAAACGTCACCGTTTCGAAATCCTATAGCGCTCTCCTGCTGAAATCCATGTAAGTGTTGTTGTCGCCAGCTCTCGCACAACGTTACGCTAACAACACCAAGAAACGGTTTCTCAACGCCCTCGACTGATAACAGAAAAGCTTGCGTCATCAACGCAACGCACAACAGAGATGCTTACGTAAACATATCTGCTACCAGCTTCACTACCTAAAACTCAAAAATTACGAAAATCTTCAGAATTGTTCTAAGGAGGGAATTCGACCCAAAATACAACTCAACATCGAAACAGAGATTCTAAACCACGGAAATCTCTAAACAACCGATTAATTCCAACAATCAATCGTAATTAATAATTCCAGGTCTCACACCAGTCTCTATCGTGTCAGATCGAGACACCAGGTTTGCATCTGCGTTTTGGAGGAGCTTACACGCAGCATTGGGGACTAAGTTGTCATTCAGCACATGTTTTCACAGATTCTATAGGATTTACTGAGAGCCTGTGTGATAGATTTTTAGGGTACGTGGGATTCAAGATTGCCTTTGGTAGAGTTCACGTACAATAACAGCTTTCAGGCGTAGATTGGGATGACTCCATATGAGTCTCTGTACGGGAGAAGGTATAGGTCTCCCGTGCACTAGGACGAGGTTGGAGAGAAAGTTTTGACTAGGCCAGAGATGTTACAGCAGACAACGGATATTGTGACCAAGATACAAGATCGGATGAGGACAGCCTAGAGGCTTCAGAAGAGTTATGTCGATCGTAGACGATGAGATCTGGAGTTGACTTTAGGAGATCACGTATTCGTGAGGATATCGCCCATGAATGGCGTGATGCACTTTGGCCGGAGAGGCAAACTCAGTCCGAGGATTATTGGGCCATTTGAGATTCTGGAGAGGGTTGGTATGTTGGCGTATCAGGTAGCACTACCACCCAGTCTGTCAGCGGTGCATAACAATTTCATATTTCGATGCTGCGGAAGTACGTCCCAAATCCATCGCATGTGTTGGACTTTGAGCCACTCCAGTTAGCACAAGATTTATCTTTTGAGGAGCGACCATCTCAGATTTTGGCTCGAGAGGAACGCAGGCTTAGCGCGCGGAGTATTCCAATTGTCAAGGTCCGGTGGCAGAATCACTCAGAGGATGAGGCTACCTGGGAGACTGAGGCTGATATGCGGACGCGCTATCCAGAGCTTTTCGGTACGTAACCTAATTTTGGGGATGAAATATAATAAGGGGGGAGGATTGTAACGCCCAAAAATCCTGATTACGTGGAAATGAGTGCATGACTAGGGGAAAAATGGTTTTAGAATATTATGTGTCATTTTATGTGATTAAATTATAGTTTTAATATTTCATGATGTGCATGAAATATTTTTAGCATGATTGAGTTTCGGACGTGTGGACGAGACTAGGGGCGACCGAGATGAAAATTATTTGAAATTTTTAAGCCATCATATTTTTTTGGGCTAAAATTTGCATTTTAAGCAGTATTTACGAAAAATGAGATTTTTATAATTATAGTTGAAGGGAACCCGTTTTTTCACCTATACGGGCTGTTTTAATAGACTTTCCTATATTTTAAAAATGAGGAGGCTTTATATTACAAAAATTGAAGGTTTAAAGCTTAAGTTTAGAGTTTAGCTGTGGAAAACTCCATAATTTTCCTAATTAAATTATTTAGAGGGATCCTTTGAAACTTCCTTCATTTCCTCTACCCTAATTATTTTGAAGAAACCCTAGCCTCCTCCCTTCCTCCCCATTCAAGCCGCCACTCCCACCCTTTGCACCATCTCCATCGAATTTTGAGAGTTTTCAAGGTGGTTTGTCCCGATCTCTTGTTATCGATCCGGTAACGCGTAGTTCTTCGTTATTCTTCAATCAAGGCATGTTATATTCTCCCTTTTTCTCACCATTTAAATAATATTACACTGTTTTTAAATAATGATTGCATTATTTGTACGTAAATTTATTAGATTGAAGTTTATTGTTTACGATTCATGCATGCATCACGATTTTAACCCGCATTTGATTTGTTTCTTGTGAAGCTTCGGTGATGGTCGGTTCATAGGGCTGGGTTTCGGTCCAAGGGTGGTACCAGTAGTTATTCCATTGATTTAGGATCACGTGTATACATATGGGGAGTGATTTGGTCAAGGAATGAATTAGTTACGAATTTTATTATCAGCACGTGTCCTGGCTTGTCATCTGTGCGTGACAGTATAGTTGTTGGGGTTGGGTAAGTCTCTCTATGTGTTCTCTGTGGTCAAGGTTGATTTCCTAAGATAGATCATTGAGTTGGGGTCATGCAGGTACAAACGGGGAGCGATTTGGTCGAGGAACGAATTAGTTATGAGTTTTATGGCTAGCATGTGTTCTAGTTGAAGTTTGCACGGGTGCAGTGTAATTATGAGCATTGGGTTGGTCACGTCTTGAATCTTTTTTGAGTACAATTTATTTCATTGACTAGTATATTGATTTAGAGTGATGTGGATTGAAACAGGGAGTGATTCGGTTAAGAATTTGATTTTTAATGAGTTTTACAGTTTTTTCGCTCGAAGTGAGAATCGTCTGGTCATTTTTGTGAAAAATGAGATTTTGACTCTTAGGGGCTGTCAAAGTTTGTGTATGACTTTATTTGATATTTTAAACATATTTTAAGATGTTTTCCTGAATTTTTAAAATTTATTTGAATTATGGGATTTTTGTCAAATTTTAATGTTTGATTTTAAAGTGAAGGAGTGAGTATTTTATAAAGTTTTAAAGTCTGATTTTAAAATTTAATGGTTCAAGTCATGTTTAGGGTTAAGTTTCATTTTGAGGTTAAGTCTAGGCTTTTGGGCTTAGAATTAGGGGGTCAGGCACCTAAACCAGTCCTTGATCGAAGGAGAAATTGTAGAAGCCCGTGAATATTTATTTAATTATATATGCAGTATTTTATGTATACGAATATGATAATGTTTTAAATAAAAGAAATAAATATATATTTATGGGCTAAGCCTTTTAAATTGAATTTTTTTACGAAATGCACGGATCATGAAGTTTTATAAAATGTTAAGACATGAAAGAAAAGAAAAATATTTTTGAGGGATTGAAGTGATTTGTGGCAAGTTTACGATGAACGGAATTGGGATACCGGGCCCGATGAACCTCTGTTCATGTTATTACGAGCTTATGGATCCATGTGTTCACGGCATGGTGAAGTGGCAGCATAGAGCTATGAGGTCCCGACATAAGGTCGGGTGAACCGCATCGCCACGTACGTTGGTTTCTTATGATTGATCAATCGTTTATGTTATGGCTCACATCATGGATACGACTCACACGTTTTTATGTATGCTATGTCTTGCCTTATTATGTTATGATATACGATTTTGTAATGTTACGACTGATTTATGAACCATGTTTCACGATCATTCATGCATGCATGTTTTTAAGGTTATTTGACGATATGGTATGTGCTTGCATGCAGTTTTATTATACGTACTTCGTTATTATCAGATAGAGCATGTTGGGCCTTTAGGCTCACTAGGTTTAAATGGTGCAGGTGATGATCCTGTTGATTTTATCCTGACCGGTGGTGAGGACCTCTGAGCGCCCGTTGCAGCTGTTACCCCGTGACCACTCTGACGTATCTGTTTGTGCTATGGAACATTTTTGGATATTTTATTAGTCATGTTCAGATTCCGAAACTTTTTACTTATTCCGATTTTAAGCCGTACGGATGATTTAATGTTTTTAGTTATTTTATTTATGTTTTAAAATAATGTTGAGAAAACGTTTTGAAGGGACGAGCCATAATTTTTAGATTATTTATTTCGCACTTTATTGTTACAAAAAAAAAATTTCTTGAGTCTGGTTCGTTTCATGGACCAAGTCATCTAATTAATTACAAAAAACACAAGGGATATAAAGCCGTCTGGTGATAAATCCGGACTGGGATATGAATCTATAAAAGCAATATTGCAGAGACGTGTAATCACCCAGAGCTGGAGAAGCCTAAGATTCAAACAATGAACTTTGAAATCTAGTGTGGGACAGCCTGAAGAGTCCAAATCTGATGAGTCGCAGATTTCACCTAAACCTCAGATCTGGCAAGTAGATACTCTGGGGTAGGCTATACTACTCCTGAAAATCCAAGAGAGAAGAGGTGGCTCAAGAAACGAATTGAACATATTAGGGGGAATACCAAATCTGGTGGTAGAAAGCCAAGCTGCTCTCGAATGCTTTTACGAAGGAAAGACAGTATAGACCCAAGTTCATAAGTCCAGAACTCAGGGAAAAGATATTGCACATCATACATATATCAGATCACAGCGCACACACAGACACACACATATCTGGATGCACACACTCGTAGATATGTTAGAATTATCCAAGTGTGGGTCCCTAAGGGTCTAAACAAACCTGAACCCAAGTAAAACCAAAGGGTAGCGCACTTTGTTTCTTGTGAATACAGGTACAATAGATCTCAGGACTAAAGCAATCAACGTGGTACCTGGACAGTGGATGTGCGAGGCACATGACTTGTAACCCAAAGCTGTTATCAGATTTTAAGACATGCAGTGGACCTAAGATCACATTTGTGACAATTCAAACGGTAACACTATGGGTAAGGGTAAGCTTACCCATGGTAATTATTCTTTGAATTTTCAAAAGCACAAATGCAGAGTTTAAAATCCGGAAGATCTTACTATGTTAGTAGGATACAGATCGGGTAATACCTACAAAGTTGACTGCCAGATCAGTCGTATACTGAGCAAACCTACCTAGTAGCTGACTCTTCTAAGAGCTGGCTATGGCATCAGCGGATGAATCATCTGAATTTCAAAACACTTTCAAATCTGAGCACGTGTGAGTTACTTATTGGTTTGCCCAAAATAAATTCCCAAAAGATAAGATTTGTTCTGCTTGTCATGGGAAAGCATATTAAATCTACTTTTAAAAAGAGAGATAGTAACAAAACCTTCCGAAGCCTGGAATTTTACACATGGATCTTTTCGATCCTATACCTGTGACCAGCTTAGGGGGAATGAATTACACCCTTATAGTTGTTGACGATTTTTCAATGTTTACTTTGGTGGTGTTTTTAAAATAAAAAGATCAAACTTCTAAAAAGCTGATAAAAATTTTAAAACGTTTACGAAAATGACAAATCTTGTAGTGTAAACCGGATCAGAAGTGATAGAGGAACTGGATTTTTAAATTATATACTATCCCCTTATCTGGACGACATTGGAAACAAGCATGAGCTTTCAGCAGTTAGAACACCTCGGCAGAAGTAGTTGGCTGAGCGTAGAAATCGTACTTTAAAAGAAGTTGCTACAACTATGATTGCTGATTCAGACATTTCTAAAAAGTTTGGGTAGAAGCAGTTAAGACAGCTTGCTACACTCAGAACATATCAATGATTAATAAGCATCATGGTGTAACTCCATATGAGATCTAGAACGGTAAGAAACATGATATTTCTTATTTCAGGGTGTTTGGATGCAGATGCTTCATTCATAACAATGACAAAAATCATCTGGACGCTTTTGATGTTAAATATGATGCAGGAATTTGTCTAGGATGCTTATCGTGTATTCAACAACAGAAAACTGACTGTAGAAGAATCAGCTCACGTAATGTACGATGTGACCGGCTTTTGATCTAATTCAACTGTGAACTTGAACGATTTGTGCACTCATACGCAATCAACCAACTTTGATGAATCAAGTGATGACAATACACTGATCATAACCCAAAGCTAGTGATCAGCACGCAAATGGACACACCAATTACCAATGCAAATATTCGAAATGTTGCACAATCTGATGTCCCAGGTAACATCAAAGTCATATATTTGACTAATGTTGACCTAGTGCAGGACAAGCAAGCAACAGGTGTGTAACGCCCGGGAAATCATAAATCCACGAAACATTTATTTTATTATTTTATTTCTGAGATTAGCTTTTCATCTTTCGCCTGAGCTGGTTCCTTTGGCTTTTATCTGGCGGTTCGCGGGCAATCCGGTTTGACGAGAGTCAACCTAAGCACGGTCTGGTTCTCAGTATAAAAAAATATTTCTTTTACAAAATGATTGTAGTGGCACGCTTACAGCCTAATTAAGGCAACTTAAATGCTGTTAGCACGCCTAAAAAATCATTGTAATAATTACTGTTGGTGCGAACGGGATTGGGCGACGCTTGCTATGCCCAGCTACTGTATTAGCAAGGCTGCAAGGGTGTTGCCCATACCACAAACCAACCAAAATAATTTCTTCAAAGATATCAGACAATATTGCTTGTGGAAGATTTCATACCTGGAGCTGATCCCTGCAACCCGTCGACCAGCAAAGGCAAGTAACTCTGTTTCTTGCTGCTTCCGTGAAAGCATAGTATTGTTCTTTCATTCTGTGTGCTTTCTGTTGCTCTTGTTTCATAGTTTGAGCTTTGTTTAAAAGTTTCCAGATGATGTTATCATCTGTATGCTTGTTGTGGGTTCGAAAATGGTTTTAAACATTTGACAAAAAAGTTTAAAGACATCAAGGTGTCGTCTCTTTCAAAACGACTGGGTTGTACGAAGGTAACTGCAGCTTATAATTCCCCATGTGCTTCCAGAATATAGGTTGAGCTAAATGATAGTGATGAGTTTCTGAACTGATGGGTAAAGCTGGCCTAGTTGGAACTCGATTCTGAACGGATAAGCTTAGCCAATATGGTTGAATCTCTCTGAGCTGGTTTTTACGTTCCTAAACTGTTATCTCTTTCCCTGAGTTGTTCTATGCTCGTAAGCTGTTGTCTTCTCCCCTGAGCTGTTTTTACGCTTGTAAGCTGTTGTCTTCTTCCCTGAGCTGTTTTTACGCTCGTAATTTTCCCTGAGCTGTTTTTACGCTTGTAAGCTATTGTCTTCTTCCCTGAGCTGTTTTTACGCTCGTAAGTTGTTGTCTTCTTCCCTGAGCTATTTTTTATGCTCGTAAGTTGTTGTCTTCTTCCCGAAGCTATTTTACACTCATGAGCTGTTCTTCCATTATGAGCTAAATTCAGAGTTTCCAGATCTATGTTTCGACGTACACCCAGCAGTCTTTTCAGCAAAAAATTGAGTTTTCTTTTATTAGTACGAACTATTTGCGTGCGATCTGTAGTGCAAATATTTAATGTAAAAAGGGCGAGGAGATGAAGGAGCTAGGCAGAAGTTTCCCCGTCGTATTTACAGTTTAAAGGAAATAATTTTAAAGTTTTCATGTTTTGTGGCAAAGAGAACAGACGGTCAGCATAGGAAGGGGAGGGGGATGGTTGAAGAACCAGTGTACCCCTTCAAATAGGAAGGACCAGGATTATGGGTTGATGCCTGTATCCCCCTTTCACACAGTACAGTATGGATTTAATTCTTAGAGGCCTGATATCAGATGAGCTTGATCAAGCGACCCGGCCTAAGGAGAACTTCTGCGCCACATCTCAATGAAAAACTTTATGGGTTGTTTTTATAACCGCAGTTTTTGAAATAGTTGTTGAATGCTTACTTCCTTTGAGTTTATGCTTACTATTAGTTTTGTGTGAGCTTCGTTGTTACCAGATTTACCTGCTGAACCCCTAGGCTTACTAGCTTTCATTTTTGCAAGTGAGGATGTTGTTTGAGAGTTGGGACAGTGTGAGCTGAAGCAGATGGGGATGTTTGTTTATCAACGGCCTGCGTTTTCCGTGATGTTTTATGTTGTATAACTTCTATTTTCCGTGTTTAAAATAGATTTGTATCAGATTGTTGCACTTCGGATTATGTTCTAAACTGATTTTGATTTATCTATGTTAAGAAATTTCATGATAGCCTTCTTATTTCAGTTGGTATTCTTCTGAGTTGTTTTACCCATATTCTGTTGAGAATTGTATGTCATTTGATTGTTCGGTCTATGTCGATCGGGATTGATTTAACAGACCAGAGGTGAAATCCTTACCTGGAACCAGTACGCTTCAGTTCTGGAAATACTTTGAGCTGATCAGCCCGCGTGTCGCTACGCTCCGAGTTGATCCAGGTCGCGTGTGCTTCACTCGAGCAATTCAGCTAGTTTCCCTCTGAACCATTTCAACATCAGCGATTTTAACCTTCAGTTTTAAATCGCATAAATCATCCCAATCGTATGCATTCTTCCAATAAAATTTTAAAATCCGAGAAAGGAGTAAGCTCCCCGTAGTGCTTTAGACATCCTTTTGTAAAATTGATGGACTGGGGCGCTACAAGGCGTTCCAGCTGTCGATGTCGCTTTACATGATGCTCAATATGATGGAGATCATGCGTAAGCTGATGACCCAAACAGATCAGGCGTTATCACCCAAGCTGAACCAGTTCAGATCACAGGCGTTAGCACACAACACGAAGCAATTCCCTTTGGTCCTGATCTTCGGTGGCAAAGAAATCACCCACCTGAGCAGGTCATAGGTAACATTACTCACCAGTTCGCACACGAGGCCAGCTTATGCATGAGTATTTCAATTCAACATTCATTTCTCATATAGAACCTAAACTGATTGAAGAAGCCTTAGTTGACCCGAGCTAGGTAGAACCGATGCAGGAGGAACTAAATAAATTTGAAGGAAATAAGGTTTGGCAATTAGTTCATAGGCCGTTTAATCACTCTGTGATAGGAAAGAAATGGGTCTTTAGGAATAAATTCATTGAAGATGGGATTGTTATTCGAAACAAAGCTAGGTTGGTAGCACAAGGGTTAGACAATTAGAAGGAATAGATTTTGATGAAACCTTTGCACCAGTAGCTAGATTAGAAGCCATTTGAATTTTTCTTGAATATGCTGCATTCAAAGACTTCAAAGTCTTTCAGATGGATGTGAAGAGTGCCTTATCAAATGGCATCTTAACTGAGGAAGTGTATGTATCACAACCTCCTGGCTTCGTAAATCATACATATCGATATCACGTTCACAAATTGGATAAAGCTTTATAGGGGTTGAACCAAGCTCCCAGAGCTTGGTATGATACACTTTCAAAATTTCTTCTAGAACACGATTTTGTCATGGCACAGTAGATAAACCTTATTTAAATTTGATAAAAAGGATCATGTGTTATTAGTCCAGATTTATGATCTACTAACACCAAGTTGTGCCAGAAATTTTCAAAGTTAATGCAGGACAAGTTTGAGATGAGCATGATGGAAGAACTGACATTCTTTCTTGGAATTCAGGTACGACAACTTGAGAATGGAATCTTCATTAATCAAGAAAAATATACGAAAGAATGGCTGAAGAAGTACGGGATGGAAAACTACTCAGCAACAGCTACCCTGAGGAGTACCTCAATCAAACTGGATAAATATTAAGCTAGAACTGCCATTGAGGTATCTCTGTATCGCGGTATTATAGGCTCTTTGATTTACTTAACAACTAGCAAACCAGGCATCATATTTTTTGTCTGTATGTGTGCTAGATTTCAGATAGAGCACAAACAGTCTCACTTTATTGTTGTTAAGCACGTTTTAAAATATCTTAAGGGTACTCCAATACTCAAGTGTTGGTCCCTGTTTTTCGAGGAAACTAAGCAGCCGCTGGTTAAATGACGAGCTGCAATAGCTCAATGTTCTTGAACACTTAAAAATCATGAAGAGCACCGGAGACAGATCTGGTATGATTTAAAATCATGCGGAAAATACCAGCACTGAATCCTAAAATTTTAAAACGATTCAAACAGATTTATGTACAACATAAATCTGTTCGTCTGTGCAAGTGTGCTAACTGTATGCGTGAGTGCTGAAATATAAGCAAGTGCTGAATTATGCGATGCTAAGTATGTGAAAGTGTTGAACTGTAAACGTGTGTTATGCGTGCTAAAATAATGCGAGTGCTGAATGAATAAAGAAGACGATACACAAGATTTGTTTCTGGAAGTTCGGACCTCAATGTCCTACATCTCTCCTTCTTCCACCTCGGAAGGATCCACTAGAAGACTTTGATCTATACAACACGTACAGACCCAATCCCGCAACCAGCAGCTGCGAGAACTCCTAGACTTCACAAATGCACACCAGCCGCAATGTGAGATTATACAATGAATCGCTCAAACTCTCTGTTTCTCACACACTAGGGAAATTGCTCTAAACAAGCAGATTCTAGCTCAGCTGTCAACTCCAATAAGCTCCTCTACGAAAGATAGTTGACAGCTTCGCTTCTGGTTCATTTTCCCTCTGTTGTTGTCTTCTATTGATTTTCTTTTCTGAGCAACAACAACTTCAACAGTCTTCACGGCCTCTCAGTCTCTGACTCTTCAATGGCGCTTCTCGAAGTATATAAGCCTCTGTTCAAATTCAAACCGTTGTACACAAAATTCTTCCCGTTCAAATATGTTCTGTAAAGTACCAACAGGGAATAGTCCTTGTGTCCTTTTCTTTTGCAGACTTCTTGTCGTTTTCGCCATTTGAATTGAGCTCAGCAGTTGACATCCAGCTCTCATAAATCTTCATATAAATTCGTCAACTGCTTCACTACTGATTGAGACTTCAACTGCTGCGACTGAATTCATCTTCTGCTGATATCCTGAAATCCCTTTTTGATGACCAGCACTTCCTTCGTCGTTTGTAGTTCTGCGACTGGAACACACTTGAATGAAAGCTCCTGCTGGTTTCTTTTCAACATGTGTGATATTCCATCGACTGATTTCTTTTCAAGCTTCAACGACTGATCTTTGAGTCAAAACTTTGTCGTGTCAACTTATTCAAATGACACCGTTTTGTTATCGTTGTAATGCACCTGCTGGTCAACATCATCTGTTGGATCCTTGTCTTTGCGCTTCTGCTGAATCTTAGCGCGAAGGCAAAACGCTGTCGTATCTACTTATCCAAACGACATCGTTTTGCTATCGCAAACCCCAAGTATCATCTGCTGGTGAATAGTAGTTGTCTGCTGATTCCATCTTCGCTTAGCGCTCCAGCTGAACTCTCTTCATCTGCTGATTGTGATGACATCACTGCTGATGTCATCATCGCTGATTCCAGATCCTGCGCCTCTCTTCACAACTGCTGATTTATATGCGCTTGCGCTACTGCTGGTCTTTCTTCATCTGCTGATTATGATGTCATCACCGATGACATCATCTTAGATGGTCCACTTAGATGTTCCAGCTGGTTCTCTTTTGATGTTCCAGCTGGTTCATCTTCCTCTTCTAGCGCTTGCAGCTGATTCTTATCGTACCAGCTGATTCACTATGCTCCAGCTGGTTCAACTTGGCCTCTGCCTGATTTCGAACACCTGACTTAACTTTGGACGTCTCCATTGCTAATCCAGCTGCCGATTACAATGATTAACCAAACCAACTACTGAACTTATATTGTGAACCATCGGTTGGACAAACTTCTGCTACTGTTCATCTTCTTCTTCGTTCCTAAAATCTGCACACTTAAGTGGAATTGTTAGAAACACAATAACAGGTTTTGTGTAATTCAAAACTTAATCAGGATCTGTCAAAACAGATCCATCAATCTCTCCCTTTTTGATTTACACAAAACCTTAAATCAACGATGCATGTTCTAAAAATTCTCTCCCTTTTTGTGGGAATCAAAAAGAGATCGAACTGCTGGTCTTCCCGATATTTAAAACAAAGACTCTCCCTACACTGTTACAACAAAAACAACGTAACAGCAGGAGTTTTAAATTTGAAAAACAAAACCAGCATTTGGGAAGCACCATATGCAAGAACTGTATGATTTTGAAACTGAACTGGTGCATAGCTCAAATTATCAAAGACAGTGATGCCACTCTCCCTGTCTTTTATAACATAAGCTCAAAACATTTTAAAAACAAAGATTTTTGGCACCAGCTGAAATTCCGCAAAACAGAACATTTAAAACAAATCAGAGCATCGAAATATTGTTTCAAATAACAAGTGCTACTGAGTTACTTAAATATATGAAGAACCAGTAAACAGAGAACAGCTCAGATTTTCATACTTCTATTTCGTCCCATGTGCTTGTCACCGAGCCTCGCTCCAAGTGATCTTACAGCACAACGAAAATAGAAGCTTGGCATCCGCACGGGACTCGCGCATCCCGTGACAGTTCATCATTAGAAAACCGGTTCTATATTAAAACAGATTAACTGGTCTTCATAAACAAGCTTCTCAAAATAGTTAAAACATTTAAAACATAGCACATGTGTTTTAAAATTAGTGCTCGTTCAAGAACAACCTGCTCTGATACCAATTGTTGGTCCCTGTTTTTCGAGGAAACTAAGCAGCCGCTGGTTAAATGAGGTTTAAAAAAAAAATTGCGCGCTGCTATGGACGAGCTGCAATAGCTCAATGTTCTTGAACACTTAAAAATCACGAAGAGCACCAGAGACAGATCTGGTATGATTTAAAATCATGCGGAAAATACCAGCACTGAATCCTAATATTTTAAAACGATTCAAACAGATTTATGTACAACATAAATCTGTTCGACTGTGCAAGTGTGCTAACTGTATGCGTGAGTGCTGAAATATAAGCAAGTGCTGAATTATGCGATGCTAAGTATGTGAAAGTGCTGAACTGTAAACGTGTGTTATGCGTGCTAAAATAATGCGAGTGCTGAATGAATAAAGAAGACGATACACAAGATTTGTTTCTGGAAGTTCGGACTTCAATGTCCTACATCTCCCCTTCTTCCACCTCGGAAGGATCCACTAGAAGACTTTGATCTATACAACACGTACAGACCCAATCCCGCAACCAGCAGCTGCGAGAACTCCTAGACTTCACAAATGCACACCAGCTGTAACTGTGTGACTAACTACATACACAAGTATAACGTCATCGTGCTTGGACGGGACCTGTTCGACATGGAATAGTCCTTGTGTCCTTTTCTTTTGCAGGCTTCTTGTCGTTTTCGCCATTTGAATTGAGCTCAGCAGTTGACATCCAGCTCTCGTAAATCTTCATAGAAATTCGTCAACTGCTTCACTACTGATTGAGACTTCAACTGCTGCGACTGAATTCATCTTCTGCTGATATCCTGAAATCCCTTTTTGATGACCAGCACTTCCTTCGTCGTTTGTAGTTCTGCGACTGGAACACACTTGAATGAATGCACCTGCTGGTTTCTTTTCAACATGTGTGATATTCCATCGACTGATTTCTTTTCAAGCTTCAACGACTGATCTTTGAGTCAAAACGTTTCCGTGTCAACTTATTCAAACGACACCGTTTTGTTATCGTTGTAATGCACCTGCTGGTCAACATCATCTGCTGGATCCTTCTCTTTGCGCTTCTGCTGAATCTTAGTGCGAAGGCTAAAACACTGTCGTATCAACTTATCCAAACGACATCGTTTTGCTATCGCCAATTCCCAGTATCATCTGCTGGTGAACAGTAGCTGTCTGCTGATTCCATCTTCGCTTAGCGCTCCAGCTGAACTCTCTTCATCTGCTGATTGTGATGACATCACTGCTGATGTCATCATCGCTGATTCCAGATCCTGCGCCTCTCTTCACAACTGCTGATTTATATGCGCTTGCGCTACTGCTAGTCTTTCTTCATCTGCTGATTATGATGTCGTCACCGATGACATCATCTTCGATGGTCCACTTAGATGTTCCAGCTGGTTCTCTTTTGATGTTCCAGCTGGTTCATCTTCCTCTTCTAGCGCTTGTAGCTGATTCTTATCGTACCAGCTGATTCACTATGCTCCAGCTGGTTCAACTTGGCCTCTGCCTGATTTCGAACACCTGACTTAACTTTGGACGTCTCCATTGCTAATCCTGCTGCCGATTACAATGATTAACCAAACCAACTGCTGAACTTATATTGTGAACCATCGGCTGGACAAACTTCTGCTACTGTTCATCTTCTTCTTCGTTCCTAAAATCTGCACACTTAAGTGGAATTGTTAGAAACACAATAACAGGTTTTGTGTAATTCAAAACTTAATCAGGATCTGTCAAAACAGATCCATCATCAAGTTTTCAATTAATTGGGTACAGTGATGCAGATTACGCAGTTTGTCTCATTGACAGGCTTAGCACTTGTGGTGCATGTCAATTTCTAGGAGATCGTATGCAGACTTCAATTGCTACATCCACATCTGGAGTAGAGTACTTAGTAGCTTGGAGCTGCTGTGCTCAGATTTTGTTGGATCTGTGTAACAGATCAGATATTAATTTGATAAACACAAAATCTGTTGCTATATTTCTAACGATTTAATTGAGCGCGCTGGGTAAGCTGAAGCAGATCAGACGCGAGCTGAAGAAGCACGCTGTAGAAGATAAGCTGCATGCTGAAAAAGCGCGTTGTAGGAGATCGGAAGCGAGCTGAAAGCAACGAACTGAATGCAATTGAGAAGATGTCCACGCTGGAACAGTATGGGATGCCCAGCAGACAACATCCAAGTTGATCCAGCTTATAGCGAAGATCAGCACAGAAGAAACCAGTTCAGAGCAGGTATCAGCTCAGAAGAGAAGCGTTCAGTTCAGAGATCAAGTGAAAATCAGTGTTTAGCTTACAGGTTCATATCAGAACAGATGAATAGTATTCGATTTAGATATCAACTTAGAGCAGCTCAGAGCAGAACAGATCAGAATCAGTTCAGATTAGATGAGATCAGATCAGCAGAGCGAAGCAAATCAGCTTAGAGCTTACGAGAGCAGCTCAGAGCTTATAACAGATCAGATCGGATAATCAGCTCAGACAGAATCAGCGTAGTATATATCAGTTCAGAGTGAATAGCTCAGAGCAAAATCGGTTCAGATCAGCTGAGAACGTCTAAGATGAAATAGCAGAGCAAGAGCAGTCAGCACAGAACAGAAATGAACATATCATCTTAGAGCTTAATAGAGTTTATCAGCTTAGGGTAGATTAGAATAGATTAGAACAAGAGCAGCCTAAAGAAGAAGCACGGAAATAGCTCAAGAGCAGAAATACTCAGATTAGAACAATTTAGAGCAGATTAGCTCAGAGCTGTACAGAGAAGAACAAAACAGCTCAGAGCTTTACAAATAAGGTCGAAGCAGATCAGAGCTATAAAATTGAGAATGAAACAGCTCAGAGCTGTACGAAGCAGATCAGATCAGAACAAAGCAGTACGAAGCATATTAGAGCAAGAACGTCTTAGAGGGAGCTTCGTAGAGATCAGCTCAGGGATCAGCTCAGAGGAACAGTGAAGCAGATCAGACCAGAGCTGGTCAAACGAAGTCAAGAAAACCTTACAAGCAATGAACAGAACAAGCTAGGACAAAACTGTATTTTGTTCGAGCTGAAAAAGCCTTTGAATTTCGCCAAAAGAGGAAAGAGTCTTATGTCATGGCTGAAGATCAGATCGACAGGCACAAAATAAGAGATCTCTCCAACATAATAACTCATCAAATGCTACTTATACAAAGAAGATTCAAACGAAGAAGACAAGCATGCACACATCGACATTGTAACGCCTAGAAATCCTGATTACGTGAGAATTAGTGCATGACTAGGGGGAAAATTAGTTTAGAAAATTATGTGTCATTTTATGTGATTACGTGGTAATTCTATGATTTATAATGTTCATGTAATTTTATTAGTCTGTTGAGTTTCGGACGCGTGGACGAGATTAGGGACGACCGAGGTGAAAATTTAACTTAATTTAATTTTTTTTAAGCCCTCATATTCTTAAGAGCTAAAAATTATTATTTTAAGCATCATTTATTTAAAAAAAATTAAGATTTTTATGTATATGGGGCAAGGGGATCCCGTTTTTCGCCTACACGGGCTATTATTAATGAACTTTGCTACATTTTAAAAACTAGAAGATTTTTTAGTACAAAAATTAGGATTTCAAGGTTGGATTGTGAGTTTTAATCAATATTTTAAATAGTGGGGGGTAAGTAAGGGGAAAAATCTTTTATCTTCCTAACTTAAAAATCTTGGAGGGGTCTTTTGGAACATATTTCATTCTTTCAAACCCTAGATTTCGAGATCTTAGCCTCCCTTCCCCCTTCCTCACGCCGATCTCCCCCTTTTGTGCAAGCCTCCATCGAATTTTCTTGGTTTCTTGGTGGTTTCAAAGTTCAAGCGTCCCTATATCGAGTCCGCCGTCCCGGTAACGCATAGTCTACATAGTTCTTAAAAAAGGCATGCTCAATTCTCTCTTTTTCTCACCATTTAAATCATAATAATTGTTTTTAAATTATGTTGCATGAATTTATGTGATTTGATTAGATCTATGTTTATCATTTGAGATACATGCATGTATCACGATTTCTAACGCGTATTTGATCTGTTTCTTGTAGTGCTTCGATCATGGATGGTTCATGGGGCTTGGGTTCGAGTCTAGGTGGTCAGGTGGTGGTCCGTGGATGAGAGGAAGGTGGCTCGACCATGGTCGAGCCAAGGTCGGACGTGCGGCCACATGCATCGAGCGGCGCACGATCGCTTGTTTCTTGCGTCTTGGCCAAACCATGTAGCCCATGGTTCGAGCAATGGTTTGGTCTAGGAGGGCTGGCTGGACCTGGGGGTTGTCCTGTCGATGGGGCTCCGGCCATGGGCGGCAGGAGCAGAGTGGCCGAAGAGGCTGAAGTTGCGTGTCCATGCAGCGGCGGCGCTAGGGCTTCTTGCATGGGCCGATCGGTTCGGTTGGACCGGTTGGGGTGGTCGGAATGGAGGGTCGGGTTAGTCGATGGTCGGGTCAAATATTTTAAGTCGGGTACGAGTTATTTTATTTATGGACCGGATATTTTTATTTTAAAATTAAAGTCCAATTTTAAGGATATTAGGCGAAATATTTTTAGTCAACATTTAAAGTCAAAATTTTAATATATGGGCCTAATATTTGTTTTAAATTTGAAAGTACAATTTTAGTCAATGGGGCTGTTATTTTATCAAAATTTTAATGTTTGATTTTTACTTTAAGAACCGAATATTTTATCAATTTTAAAGTTTAATGGGTCAAGTTGAGTTTAGGGTTAAGTTTCAGCTTAGGTTGTAAGTCTAGGCTTTTGGGCTTAGAATTAGTGGTCCAGGCACTCGAACCAGTCCTTGACCGGAGGAGAAAATGTAAGAGCCCATAAATATATATTTAATTCTATATGTAATATTTTACGTATATGATTACGAATTTGCTTAAAGAAAATTAAATATATATTGATGGGCTTAACCTTTTAAATTGCATGTTTTATGACATACACGCATCATGAAATATTTATGAAATGTTAAGGCATGAAAGAGAAGAAAATATTTTTGAGGGATTGAAGTGATTTGTGTCAAAGTAACGATGAGCGGAATCGGGATACCGGGCCCGATGAACCTATGTTAATATTATAATGAGCTTATGGATCTATGTGTTCACGGCATGGTGAAGTGGCAGCATAGAGGTGTGACGGATCCCGAGGTAAGGTTGGGTGAACTGCATCGCCACGTACGTTGGTTTCTTATGATTGATGAATCGCTAATGTAATGGCTCACACTTCATGGATACGACTCATACGACCTTTTATGTTATGATTGATGAATCGCTAATGTAATGGCTCACACTTCATGGATACGACTCATACGACCTTTTATGTTATGTTATGTTATGTTATGTTCATGCATCATTATGTTATGATATACTACTATTCATGTTACGAACACATTCGACTCATGATTTACGATCATTCATGCATGCACACTTTTAAGTTATTTTACGATATTTATGTGCTTGCATGAGATTTTATTGTATCTACCTTTTTATCATCAGATAGAGAACGCTGGACCTTTAGGCTCACTAGGTTTAAATGATGCTGGTGAGTCTGCAGATGATTTTATTCCTACTGGCGGTGAGGATCTCTGAGCGCCCGCTGCAGCTGCTACCCCTCTCAGATGTCTTTATGAGACATGTTTCAGTTTTCCGCAACTCTTACTTACTCTGATTTCAAGCCAATATGAATGATTTAAATTTGCAGATATTTACTTATTTATATTTAAAACGATACTAAGGATTAATATTTATTTTCGCATGATGCATGTTCTTTTTCTGCATTAGTTTTACCTTAGGAGTTTAAGAGATAGATGCTTAGTCATGCACTTGGATTTACGTGAATGGTTTTGTGCGCCAGTATTCTTCCCAGATGTTTTAGGGACCATCAGGATGATGATACGCCTCCTCCTCCTCTCCCACCTCCGCAGATGACTCCTTATGAAAGGGCTAACGTGGAAATGCTAGCCAAGATCACGAAGATGCTTGAGAGGCAGTCGGAGCGATCCGGGAAGTCTCATGAGGAGGACGTGGCTAGCGGTTCTGCAAGCAGGGACCCAAGGAGTTTGCCGGGAATACTGATCCACTAGTTGCTCAGGAGTGGATCCGTTCTCTGGAGACCATCTTCTCTTATATGGGTCTCCAGGATGCTGACAGGGTTAGGTGCACCAGTTTCATGCTGAAGGGAGATGCAGCACTCTGGTGGGAGGGTTCAGTGGTCGGATAGTCTTGGACGACCTGACCTGGGAGAGGTTCAAGGTCGTATTCTTTGAGAAGTGCTTCACAGCGGACGCCCGGAGTCAGCTGATTAGGGAGTTCATGAGTCTCCACCAGGGAGACAAGTCTATAGTCGAGTATGTCGAGCAGTTCGAGCGGAGGTGTCACTTTGTTCCCTCGATCGCGCTGGTGGAGAGTGAGAAGCTGAGACAGTTTAATGATAGACTGAGACCAGACATCCGCCACGATGTCAACATGGCGGATGTGACGACGTATATGGCGGCAGTTAACCGAGCTTACCCGTCGGATAGGGGTTGGAAGGACATGAGAGATGACTTCCAGCAAAAGAGACAGTTACAGCAGCCCGCTAGGGGATAGTCTTCGCAGCAGCCGGCGAAGAGACCATAGCAGGGGCCTCCTAAGGGCCCAACTCCTCAGGGACCTCAGCAGCACAGACCTCAGGGCCAGCAGAGGCCACAGCAAAAGGGGACCCCTATGCCCCTAGACCTAGAGGAACACAGATCTGCAAGGAGTGCCATAAGCAGCATCTAGGACCTTGCATGGCGGGATCAGGCAGGTGCTATCATTGCAAGGAGCTGGGGCATATTTCTAGGATTGCCCAAAGAAGAGACAGTCCACTGGTCGTGTATATGTAATGCAGGCGGAGGCTGGAGATCCAGACACGACACCGCTCACAGGTATTCTGTTTTAGAATCCAACGTTTTTGTGATCTTGGAATTTTGGTGGATGATGTGTTCTGAATTGCATGTTGAGTAGAGCACTGTTAGAAGATTTTATTTCTTAGGTTGTTGGGTTGAATCTAAGTATAACTGTCAGATCTTCTAGGACTTTCTTTGGGAACGCAGACGGGTAGGACTAGCGAACCTAGAAATGTGTTAGGCATATAACTGCTATTGAAATCTAGATTGACTGCAAACACGTGCCTGTGTGGCGTTTCTGTTTCAGGCGAGATTCATGTTCTAGGTTTCACTACCTTTCCTTGCTAGATTAAGAGGTGACTCACTCATTCATCTCGAGTGCATTTATTCAGAGGATGAGTATCATTTCGGAGAGCTTGTGTGTGGCTCTCGCAGTGACGATCCAGTCGCGAGAGGAGATATCGATGGCCAGTGTTGTCCAGAGTTTGGTGATGATGTTCCAGGATCATGCAGTCAGGGCCGACTTGATCTTTTTGCCGACGTCAGGATTTGACCTCATTCTAGGTATGGACTTGTTGATGGAGTATGGAGCAGTGACTGATTTTCAGCGGAGATCAGTGGCGATCAGGTCGCCAGGGCAAGAGAATTTCCTCTTTGAAGCAGCGAGTATACCGCAGAAGACCATACTATCTCTTTTCTGTAGGCCAAGAAGCTAGTTGAGCTTGAATTTCAGGCGTTCTTGGCCAGTGTTACCACTTCAGGAGATTCAACAAGCCCTTCACTGTATGAGGTGGAGGTAGTCAGGGACTTTGCAGATGTTTTCTCGATGATGTTGTGGGAGTTCCACCGGAGCGAGAGATGGAGTTTTTGATTGACTTGGTTCCAGGTACAGTGCCCATCTCTAAGGCACCATGTTGACTAGCTCCTACCGAGATGAAGGAACAGAAGGAGCAGATTCAGGAGTTGCTTGACAAGGGATTTATTCGCCATACTTTTCTTCGTGGGGTGCACCAGTACTGTTCGTGAAGAATAAAGATGGCAGTGTGAGGTTGTGAATCTATTATCGGGAGTTGAACCGAGTTATAGTGAAGAACAAGTACCCACTCCTGAGGATCAAGGATATGTTTGATCAGTTGTAGGGGGCTTCGTTTTTCTCCAAGATAGATTTAAGATCTGGGTACCATCAATTAAGGGTCAGAGAGGGGGATGTGTCCAAGACTGCATTCCGAACACGTTACACCCACAATGAGTTTTTGGTGATGCCGTTTGGACTGACGATGCCCCAACGATCTTCATGGATTTGATTAATCGATTCTTCAGACAGTACTTAGACCAGTTCATCATCGTATTAATCGAGGACATCTTAGTCTACTCGAGGAGCTTAGAGGAGCATAGACAGCATTTGCAGACCGTACGACAGACTTTGAGAGAGCACAGGTTGTATGCCAAGTTCAGTAAGTGCGAGTTTTGGCTTGAGCAGGTCACGTTTTTAAGGCATATCATTTCTAGAGATGGGATTTCTGTTAAGATAAAATTATAAGTTTTGTTGATAACGAAAACAAGATAAAGAACTGGAATATAAGGCGTTCAGATTTGGACTAGAATTTATCGAGGACTCAGATCCGTTCAGATTCAGATTTTAAGTAATCGGGTTCTATCAGATTTGGATTATAAGTAATCAGGGACTCAGATCCATTCAGATTTGGACTAGGCGTATCTTACAGATCAGTTCATAGTAATTCAAATCCGAGTAATACAGATCCGAGAGATTCTTTCAGAGGTTTACGTATCAATTCAGTATCGAGGTTTTGTAAAAAGATCAGATCAGAACCTTTCAGTTCAGAACTCAGCATGCTATTCGTAGAAAGATTTCAGTGCAGATGGAGGAACATATAAAGAAAATAAAGATCATGAAGCTTTTATATTCGAAATAGCTTAGAGCGATTTCAGATCAAAGCCGAATATATTTCAGATCAGAGCTTCAGATCTTAACAGCTATGTGCTCCATGTGATTCAATGATCGAGATTAAAGAGTATAAAGCCTATAAGACAAATTGGATTAAATTTGTTCAAGATCAGAGCTATTTGGAGTATATCGTACAGAACGCAGAGTTGGTTCAGTGTTTTGCCATTTCTGATATAAAGTCTACTAAGCTCTGACAACAACAGACAAACCTTATTGCAGCATTAATGGCGCAATTAATGCTCTGTAAGATGAAGATATTCAAAACTGATTTGTGTATACTGGCTTATTAAATGACCGTTGAAGATGGATGAGTATAAATAGCTGAAGAGATTCAAGCGAGAAAGCTCTCTGTCGATTTACAACTACTGTCTTTCTTGGTCTTCATCTTCCTCGTGCTTATCTTTTCAAAATCACTCCCAGTTCTCAAAATCTCGAAGAACTATCCTTGAAGTTCTTAATCAGAAATACCTTCGAGATTTCCTTCTGGTTTACATTAGCAAAATACTCTTATTGTATAAGAAACCAGAAGTGAACTATGTGTGTATTGTATTCGTTGAGATATTCAAAACAGAGTCTGTAAAGAACTTGCTATCTCAAGCAGTTCTAAAATACATTTGATTGTAATCAGCAGAGGAATCTACGTAGTATTGGGTTTCTAGGAGTTCACTTTACGCGGGGATTAAGTGATTGGGTGTTTGCAGAAGATGTAACCATCAAATCTTCTAGTGGAATCTTCCTGAAAAGGAAGAAGGGGAGACCTAGAATATTGATATCCGAACTTCCAGAAACAAACTCTTGACCCTATCTATTTACATTACTTGCATCGTTATTTATTTACTGTTCACTATTTAATCGGTTTATTTCCACACATTATTTTTAACCAAGAAAACATATTTAAACTGAGAGCCTCAAAGTTGGTCATTCAGCTTTGAGTTAAGCACAGTCTTGTAAAACGTTTTTAAAGGATTTGAAATAGAAAAATCGAAAGAGTTCATTCAACCCCCCCTTCTGAACTCCTGAGCTTATTTTGTCTCTTATTTCGGTCCTATTGATCCTATCAATTGGTATCAGAGCCTTGTCATCTCAGTTATTGAACAGTTTTATCTTCAGTGCTTATATTCTAATATGTCTACTTCTCACAACAAAATTCCTATGTTTTCTAAGGAGGAGTACGATGATTGGAAGATCAGGATGCAAGCCCATATAGCCTCTCAAGATGATGACATGTGCTTTCTCATAACAGATGGACCCATGAAGATTATGAAGGCTAATAAAGCTAGGGCTATTACTGCTGGTGCTCCTCAGTGGATAGAGAAGACCGGACTTGAGTATACACCAGAGGATAAAAATAAAGCCAACCTGGACAATGTAGCAAAAGACATACTATACAAGACGTTGGACAAAAACATGTTCAGCAAGATAAAGACCTGCGCTACGGCAAAAGAGATCTGGGAGAAGCTGACTCAGCTCTACGAAGGCAACGATGAAACAAAAGAGAACAAGCTGACGGTTGCCCAACAGAAGTATGAATCTATCAAAATGAGAGAAGGAGAGACGATGACAGAATTTTACGAGAGATTCAGCTCTATCGTGATCGAGCTAACGAGCCTTGGCAAGGAGTATACAAACAGAGAACAGGCTCTCAAGGTGATGAGAGCACTGCCAAGGGAGTGGGACGTGAAGACGATGGCGATGAGAGAATTGAAAAACCTGAACAAGCTGGAACTCCATGATTTTTTTGCAAATCTTAAAGCCTAAGGCTCAGCAAGTAAATCTGGAATAACAATTACAGGCAATGCAAGCATTACAATATCTTTATCTATACTGTAGCTCAAATCTGAACAATGCGTATACTGAATACGATAATCTGTAAAATCTGGAAACTGAGGAAGCTTGAAAAGCTGAACAATATAAACTGATAATCTGGAAAATCTGAAAGCATAACTGTACATGATTGAAAATATTTACTTGTTTTTAAAAGGAAAGATCTTAAACATTTCTCAGAGTCGTGATTAAAATCACCCTGTGCTCTGTTCTTTTATTTTAATCGAAATATGGCTTAGACACCTGTACAGTGGTCACGGTCGTTTGATCAAACTATCATCTGATATCATTTCTGGGGAATAAATCCAATCTTTTCTGTGAAAGGGATTATAGTTTGCTAACCATAATCCTGTCCTTTCAATTTGAAGGGACACACTGGTTCGTCAGCCAGCGTCCTCACCCTTCCTATGGAGACCAACTGTTGCCTATGTCGTCTTTCTTAAACATTTCTGTAAAACTTTCTTTTCTTTCTGAAACTTGCTTTTCTTTCGTTTCCTGATCTAAAACAGATCTCTGTCAAGTATGGTTTGCTGTTTTAAAACCCTTTTTGATGTTCGGAAACTATTGGGAATTCAAAGGATTTTAATCGAAGAAGAAAAACTGAAATCAACTTTGGGTATGAACAATACTCAAGCGTACCAACTTTTGATAGAAAATAAGATCTGGGTTGTTTGGTCAAATCAGATTTGGAAAAGTCAACATGACTTAAACAAACTGTTAGATTCTTTGGTCAAACTAAGTTAACTCAGATTTGGAAATACTAAATCAGATCTCAACATAAAACAGTTCTGAAAGGAATAACAAATCGCGAACACGACATCAGTTCTGGGAATGAAATAGATTTCGAACTTAGCTTGAATTATCAAAACTCAGAAGGTTTCCTTAATCCAAAGAAATTGGAAATATCCAAGGGAAACTCCAGAAACAAGAATGACGAAGCTACTTGTAAGCTACTGACGAAAAATGTCAAAGTTACTTGTAAGCTACTGACAGGAATCACGTAAGCTTCTCGCGAGCTACTTTGAGGAATATCCCAGAAATCTCAGGAAGAAACAAGAACGAACATCTTAAAATATTTTCGAATAACTTTCCTGAATCAAAATCCTCAGCAAACACATACTTTCTTCGTAAAACACTATAACTAAGTTCTGCATTTGAGGAACACCAAGAACAGTTTTCAAACCTTTTAAAACTCATACAAACATGCAGTTGAAACAATATATTCTTTCACGAGTGTAGCAAGAAACAGAGTTTACTTTCCTTAATCTGCGACGACAATTACAGCGAGTTTATCTGGCCTGAATCAACACAATTTGATCACTTCCTGTAAAATGCTTTTAAACCTTTTGTTCGGTTTCCTTGCAGAGATCACTGTTTATAAAATGTGAAATATTAGAGAATGAAAGATAATGAAGTGTTTCGGCCGCTTTTATATGAAATCTGAAATAGATGATAGAATGCTTTTTCTTTCAAAAGTGCTAAAATATTTAAAAGTGCTACTCCATTTTAAAAGCAACTAGAACTGAAATCCGAATCATTTAAAAGAGGAAATAAATCGGCTTGTGTGGGCCGGTTGGAAAGCTCTAGCAACTGTGCCTCAAATCTGAAAAATCAACCATGTGAAAGTTGATTTACGATATTATTTCAATTAGATCTCTCAACTCTTAAAACTTTCTAATTGTGGATTTAAATGTTTCTGGACATTACAATTCTATCCTCCTTAAAGAAATTTCGTCCCCAAAATTTACTTACTTAAACAAATCTAGATAGCAATTTCTAGTGTCACCATCGGTTTCCCAGGTTGCTTCCCTTTCTGAGTGATTTGCCCACTGAACCTTAATCATAGGGATACTTCTATTTCTTAACTTACGATTCTCTCTTGAAAGAATCTTCACTTGAGCTTTTTCGTAAGTCAAATCTGATGCAAGCTGGATAGGTTCATGTCTTAATATATGCGAAGAATTCGAAATATATTTCCTGAGAGCTGATATATGAAATACATTGTGAACTGTTGACAACTGAGGGGGTAAAGCTATACGATAAGCTAAAGTCCCGATTATTTCCAGAATTTCAAATGGTCCAATAAATCTGGGACTCAGCTTGCCTTTTCTCCCAAATCTCATCACACCCTTCATAGGTGCTACTTTCAGAAATACATGATCTCCTAATTCGAAATTCAACTCTCGACGATGGCTATCAGCATAGCTCTTTTGTCTACTCTGTGTTGTTTTCATTCGATCGCGTATTCTTTTGATAACTTCTGAAGTTTGTTGTCAGGCCTCGTGCACAAACACAGAGTTTAACCACGCAAACAATAGTGGAAGCATTTAAAATAGTGGCTAAATTTTTGCTTTTGGCCTGACTGATAAAAACATAATTTAAAATACTGCAATACTCAAAATATCCCAGTTTAAAATAACACAGTACAATGGTACAGCATGTATCTCATACAATAACAACAGAATATCACTGAATACAACGAAGGATAGGGCACTCCGGCTACTAGTACTTATACATATATGCTATATGCTAACTGGGACACTCTAACCACCTCCTATGGCACCTCCAGCTTAGTCAACTCCACGACCAGCTGAGTAACGTGGGAACCCTGAACAACACACACTGGCAAACTGATGGATCTGTGTAAACAGATCCAGATTGAATTTTGAATTACACAAAACTTATTATTGTGTTTCTAATAATTCTACTTAGTGTACAAATGTTGTGTATCGAAGAAGGACAATTCAGCAGTAAGCTACAGTGTTCAGTATTTGAAGCAGTCGAAGAAGAAGATGAACAGTAGAAGTCTGATCGTGTGAAGATTGGAGAAATCTGGTTCACTAAACAGTAGAAGTATGGAACCAATTGTGAAGAACAACAACCAGCTGTTGCGCAATGAATCAGACGTCGATATTAAGAAGATCTGGAATCAGCAATGATGACGTCATCATGTCTAATGGAGTAAGCTGTGATCAGCAACCATGACGTCAGCATTTCTATTGTTAAGAAGAGCTATGAGCAGCAAAGATGACATCAGCAATATCAGCAGTTGACAGCAAGCGCAAGAGATGGATCAGCGATGATGACGTCAGCAGTGACGTCATCACAATCAACAGTGAGCTACAGTAGAACCAGTCGATGGTATTTAAAGATTAGCGATAGCAAAACGATGTCGTTTGGATAAATGGATACGACAGTGTTTTGCCTTCGCGCTAAGATTCAGCAGATGCTTTTTGTGATGGTAATAACAGCAGGTAGCTACAGTGCATCCAGTCGCAAGCTAAAATGTACCAGTCGCAAGTACTTCAAGACCAACGTCTGGACAACCAGCTGCAAGCATATCTTCACCAGCTGGTCAACCAGTCGCAAGCTACAGTGTATCCAGTCGCGAGCTACAGTGTTTTTCATATCCAGTCGACAGGAAATCCAGACGCAGGAAAAGCAGACGTAGTGAAGAGTTGCGATCCAGACGCAAAGAAACAGTGGAAATAACCAGACGCAGTAGTTGAAAATACAACCAGTAGCGAAGCAGTTGACGAATTATATTATGAAGATTCACTAAAGCTGGATGTCAACTGCTGAACTTATTTCAAATGTTGAAGACAACAAAAAGCCTGCAAAAGAAAGGACACAAGGACAACTCCCTGTCGGTGCTTTACAGAACATATTTCAAACGGGAAGAACTTGTGTCCAACGGATTGAGTTTGAACAGAGGCTATTTAAGGGAGAAGATTTGAAGGAAGAAGATGATTGATGATGACTGTGCGATGATTTTGTGAGGAAATAGAGGGAAGAATATTGGAGACAAAGCAGTAGACCGCCATTAGAGAGGAGAGCATAACGAGTGTCTACTGCTGAGTCTCAATCAGCTTTTGTACATCTTTTCCCTAGTGTGTGAGATTCATTCATTCTAGAGTTGTGCTTACACTGTAAATCTCACACACACAGAGATTCATTCACATTCATTGTGTAGTGAATGAATCTCAAACCCAATACAAATCAGATCCCGTCCAAGCACGACGAAGTTAAACTCTGTGTTTGTAGCCTTTCTCACAGAGGCGTTAAACAAGTGATTGAGTGAACAGCCGAGGGCTGGTAGAGTCTAGGATTTCTCGCAGCTGCTGGTTGTGGGATCGGGTCTGTACACGATGTATAGATCAAATCTTCTAGTGGAACCTTCCGAGGAGGAAGAAGGGGAGACGTAGGACATTGAAGTCCGAACTTCCATAAACAAATCAATTGTGTATTGTATTCTGTTATTCATTCAGCACTTGCATTTTATTTAGCACGCATAACAGAAATCACACTTGCACATAGCAAACAGATTTCACATGCTGGTTTTACAGAAATCTGTTTGCGCAAAGTCGTTTTAAAATATTAGGATTCAGTTTTGGTGTTTTCCGCATGATTTAAATTCATACCAGATCTGTCTCCGGTGCTCTGTTTTTAATGTTCAAGAACCAGAGGTATTGCACCTCCTAAATAGCAGCGCAAAATTTTTAAATGTGTGACAGTAGCGCTTGCTATCTCTTTAAATCGGTCCTAACAAGTGGTATCAGATTGATGGATCTGTGTAAACAGATCCAGATTGAATTTTGAATTACACAAAACTTATTATTGTGTTTCTAACAATTCTGCTTAGTGTACATATGTTGTGTATCGAAGAAGGACAATTCAGCAGTAAGCTACAGTGTTCAGTAGTTGAAGCATTCGAAGAAGAAGATGAACAGTAGAATTCTGATCATGTGAAGATTGGAGAAATCTGGTTCACTAAACAGTAGAAGTCTGGAACCAGTTGTGAAGAACAACAACCAGCTGTTGCGCAATGAATCAGACGTCGATATTAAGAAGATCTGGAATCAACAATGATGACGTCAGCATGTCTAATGGAGGAAGCTGTGATCAGCAACCATGACGTCAGTATTTCTATTGTTAAGAAGAGCTATGAGCAGCAAAGATGACGTCAGCAATATCAGCAGTTGACAGGAAGCGCAAGAGATGGATCTGTGATGATGACGTCATCACAATCAGCAGTGAGCTACAGTAGAACCAGTCGATGGTATTTAAAGATTAGCGATAGCAAAACGATGTCGTTTGGATAAATGGATACGACAGCGTTTTTCCTTCGCGCTAAGATTCAGCAGATGCTTTTTGCGATGGTAATAACCAGTAGGTAGCTACAGTGCATCCAGTCGCAAGCTAAAATGTACCAGTCGCAAGCACTTCAAGACCAACGTCAGGACAACCAGCTGCAAGCATATCTTCACCACCTGGTCAACAGGTCGCAAGCTACAGTGTATCCAGTCGCGAGCTACAGTGTTTTGCATATCCAGTCGATAGGAAATCCAGACGCAGGAAAATCAGACGTAGTGAAGAGTTGCGATCCAGACGCAAAGAAATAGTGGAAATAACCAGACGCAGTAGTTGAAAATACAACCAGTAACGAAGCAGTTGACGAATTATATTATGAAGATTCACTAAAGCTGGATGTCAACTTCTGCTTATTTCAAATGTTGAAGACGACAAAAAGCCTGCAAAAGAAAGGACACAAGGACAACTCCCTGTCGGTGCTTTACAGAACATATTTCAAACGGGAAGAACTTGTGTCCAAAGGATTGAATTTGAACAGAGGCTATTTAAGGGAGAAGATTTGAAGGAAGAAGATGATTGATGATGACTGTGCGATGATTTCGTGAGGAAATAGATGGAAGAATATTGGAGACAAAGCAGTAGACCGCCATTAGAGAGGAGAGCATAACAAGTGTCTACTGCTGAGTCTCAATCAGCTTTTGTACAGCTTTTCCCTAGTGTGTGAGATTCATTCATTCTAGAGTTGTGCTTACACTGTAAATCTCACACACACAGAGATTCATTCACATTCATTGTATAGTGAATGAATCTCAAACCCAATACAAATCAGATCCCGTCCAAGCACGACGAAGTTAAACTCTGTGTTTGTAGCCTTTCTCATAGAGGCGTTAAAAAGTGATTGAGTGAACAGCCGAGGGCTGGTAGAGTCTAGGAGTTCTCGCAGCTGCTGGTTGTGGGATCGGGTCTGTACACGATGTATAGATCAAATCTTCTAGTGGAACCTTTCTAGGAGGAAGAATGGGAGACGTAGGACATTGAAGTCCGAACTTCCATAAACAAATCAATTGTGTATTGTATTCTGTTATTCATTCAGCACTTGCATTTTATTTAGCACGCATAACAGAAATCACACTTGCACATAGCAAATAGATTTCACATGCTGGTTTTACAGAAATCTATTTGCGCAAAAGTCGTTTTAAAATATTAGGATTCAGTTCTGGTATTTTCCGCATGATTTTAATTCATACCAGATCTGTCTCCGGTGCTCTGTTTTTAATGTTCAAGAACCAGAGGTATTGCACCTCCTAAATAGCAGCGCAAAATTTTTAAATGTGTGACAGTAGCGCTTGCTATCTCTTTAAATCGGTCCTAACACAAACAAACACCATCCCCAGAGAGACAAGGGGTCAAACCCCAGTACGGAGAGCAGCATAAAATAGCAATTGGAAAGCAACAAGTAATATGCAAATGCTATGCATGAGAACAAGGCTACAATAGAAAGCAGTGAGCCAAAGGATCTCAGCAGCTGCTCAACACATGAATTTGATCAACTGAACAATAGTGGCCACGAGGTATGTGAGTATATGGGAGCTACCCACTCGTCTCCACACACGGCACTAGATGCAAAACATAGTTCAACCTGTTGTTGCCCAAATCATGAGGTGTGGGAGCTACCCACTCCGCTCATAGGGGCTAACACATCCCAGCAGGGAGATGAGGGTGACAGGAGTTACCCGCTCGGCCTACGCCCAGAATCAAGATAACAAGGCACGGCTTAAAAAAATCTGCTAAATACGACAAATGCGTGTATGCAACAGATAAAATGTCCAACACGGAACATATACAATGATGCAAGGCATACACAGCAGCACGCAAAATCACCCATGCTCAATCCAAAGATGTAAAACAAGCTCACATCCATACCTCAAGTCTTCTGAGCTACAATTACCACAAAGCAGTCCCGAGCAACACAGATCTCACACCTGCTAAGCCAAACACAGATACTAGCTCAGGGACAGTAGCACAGAAACTACAAATTGGGAGCTACGAGCTCAACCAAATCTGTCATACCCTTCTATCACAACAAAAAGCTCTAAGCGAAGCACAAGGTAGGATCTTAGCACTTACCCAACGAGCTACCTGAACAGTAGAAGCAATTCCCATGCTTATGCTAACAGACTACAGAAGGGATATGTCTTCGCGAACCTCTCCAGATTTACGCAGCTTCTACAAGCAGTACCAAATGAAACGTCTCAGCAAGAGGAGTCTAGCACTACCACTCTTACTTCAATCGGAGCTGCCTACCGCCGGAAATCGGAGAAGATAAGGTTCGGTGAATAGTAGCTAGGGTATCGCGATAGAATTCGCTATCGGGAAATATTCTAAGTGTCGAAGTTGAATAATAAAGAACGAAGGCAAAGTCCTCTATTTAAAGGTCAAATCTGCTCAAATCTTATGAGCAGTACCCACCGACACTTAAGTCTCAAAACTGATTTCCCGCTCGGATCTGAATCTCATATCAGATACAAAACAGATCCTGACTCACTAAACAACGTTGCGATCCTATCGAAATATGAAGAACAACGCTACTCGAATCTGAGTCTCCCCCGCTAAGCCAAAAAGCTATCATTCCAACTAATCCAAACGACGTAGTTTAGCTATTCGTCACAGAAAACATGCTGGCTCTCCTCTGGATGCCTGCGATACCAGATTCCAACATCACAACTGAGCGCGATCACCCAGCGCTAACCAACACTCACATCTGATCAGTTCCCGCAGAAATTCTCCAACTCTCTAGATCTGCTTCAGGGACTTATACGGACCTGATAACTAATCCAATCATACCAACTCACAGCTGGCTCATCCCATATCTGTTCACGCTCAAATCTGTTCTATGCTAAACCCGATTAATTAACTCAATTAATCCAATTCAACTTTCGGGTCTCACATCTCTCCCCCACTAAAACAGGATTTCGTCCTCGAAATCAAACAACGACTCCAGATCAAGAGTTCAAGACAACTGGGAAAACAACCATAAGCAAACATCTACCGGGAAACAACAAGAAATCAACTAGCTACTGGAATATGATACCTCGCTTACTCAAACAGATGCGGCCACTCACGTTGCATCTTCTCTTCCAGTTCCCAAGTAGCATCTTCCCTACCATGTTTGCTCCACTGGATCTGATACTACGCTTACTCAAACAGATGCGGCCACTCACGTTGCATCTTCTCTTCCAGTTCCCAAGTAGCTTCTTCCCTACCATGTTTGCTCCACTAGACCATCACCAAAGGAATGGTATTGTTCCTCAGATGTTTCTCTTTTCTATCCAAGATCTGCAAGGGATATTCCACATAACTTAAAGTCTGATCTAGCTCCACCTCGTCAGTTTTCAACACATGCGACGGATCTGGCTCATACTTCCTCAACATAGACACATGAAAACATCATGCAAGGAGGACAAATCTGGTGGCAAAAACAGCCGATAAGCCAAATGCCAATTCTCTCAACAATCTCATATGGTCGAACATAACGAGGAGCTAATTTTCCCTTGAGACCAAATCTCATAACACGCGAAAAGGAGAAAATTTCAGGAAAACCAGATGACCAGCCTGAAATTCCAAAGGCCTACGCCTCTTGTTCGCATAATTGGCTTGGCGATCCTATGCAGCTTTCATTCGCTGGTGAAACAGATCTACTTGATCTCTCATCTGCTGCACAAACTCTAGAAGACAGCTGCTTCTCCCCCACTTCTTCCCAACACACAGGCGATCTACACTTCCTGCCATACAAAGCTTCAAATGGTGCCATACCAATCGTGACCTGATAGCTGTTATTGTAATAAAAGAACTCAACCAAAGACAATGAATCTTGCCATCTACCACTAAGATCCATCACAACAGCTCTCAACATATCCTCTAAAATCTGGATAGTTCTCTCATATTGGCCATCTGTCTGGGGATGATACGCTGTACTCATCGCCAATCTAGTACCCAAAGTTGTTTGCAAGATCTTCCAAATCCTGGAAGTAAACCTCGGATCACGATCTGAAACAATAGAAACAGGCACACCATGCAAACGCACCACAAAATCTATGTACACCTTTGCCATATTCTTCAAAGAATACGTCATGTTGTAGGGAATGAAGTGTGCAGACTTCGACAACCTATCGATAACAACCCACAAAGCATCACAACCTCTGCTGGAACGAGGCAAATGGGTCACAAAATTCATAGATATGTGCTCTCAATTCCATTGGGGCACCTCTAAGCTCTGCAACAAACCACCAGGTCTCATCTTTTCAGCCTTGACTTGCTGACAATTTAGACAACAGGCTACGAAATCAGCAACATCACTCTTCAAACCTGCCCACCAGTAATGCTGCTTCAAGTCATGATACATCTTCCTTGCACCAGGATGAACACTGTGTTTACTACAGTGCGCTTCTATCAAGATCTCTTCCTTCAAGTCGATCAGATTTGGCACAACCAACCTGCCACAAAACCTCAAACAACCATCAGACGAGACAGTATAATCCTCTAACTGTACAGCTCTAACCTTCAGCTTCAACTCATGGATAGATGGATCGATCCTCTGAGCTGCTCTAACATTCGCAACAATCTGTGGCTCAACTTGGAAAGAAGACACCACAACAAAATCCTCACTGAGTAAAATCGCCAACCAGTAGTGCTTAGATGCTCATGGACCTTCGAAATCTGTAACAAAGCCAGCATCGCCACTTGAGCCTTTCTGTTCAATGCATCAGCAACTACATTCATTTTTCCAGGCTGATATTGGATCTCAAAATAAAAATCCTTAAGCATCTCCATCCATCTACGCTGTCTCATGTTCAAATCTGACTGAGAAAATAGGTACTGAAGGCTCTTGTGGTCCGAATACACCACAAACTGCTCGCCATACAGATAGTGGCGCCAAATCTTCAAGGCAAAAACCACTGCTGCCAACTCCAAATCATGAACCGGGTAACGAGTCTCATGTGGTTTCAACTGACGAGAGGCATTGCAATGACTCGACCATTCTGCATCAACACACAACCCAATCCATTCAAGGAAGCATCCGCACAAACCACAAAACCACCAGAACCGCACGGCAAAGCTAACACAGGTGCAGAAGATAGCTTCTATTTGACCAATAGAAAACTGTTCTCACACTGCTCAGTCCAAACAAACCTCTTGTCTTTCTGAGTCAACTGCATCATCGGCTTATCTATACTAGAGAATCCCTCTATAAAATGCCTATAATAGCCAGCCAAACCCAAGAAACTACGAATCTCAGCAACATTTTTGGGGCGCTTCCAGTTAACAACAGCCTCTACCTTACTGGGATCCACAGAAATACCTTCCACTGAGATGACATGACCCAGAAACACAACTCTATCCAACCAAAAATCGCACTTGGAAAACTTAGCATACAGCTGCGCGTCTCGAAGAGTCTGAAGAACCAACTTCAAATGCTCTTTGTGCTGCATCGGAGTCTTAGAGTACACCAAAATTTCATCGATAAACACAATCACAAACTAATCGATGAACTCTCTAAAGACTCGATTCATCAGGTCCATGAAAATTGCGGGGGCATTCGTCAAACCAAAAGACATAACTAGAAACTCATAATGCCCGTACCTTGTACGAAAAGCAATTTTTTCGCACATATTGCTCTCGAATGCGCAACTGATGGTACCCAGAATGCTGATCGATCTTAGAAAACACCGCCGAACCCTGAAGCTAATCAAACAAGTCATCGATCCTTGGCAAAGGGTACTTGTTCTTCACTGTCGCCTTATTCAACTGTCTAAAGTCGATGCACATCCTCATCGACCCATCCTTCTTCTTTACAAACAAGACAGACGCTCCCCACAGAGACATACTCGGCCTAATAAATCCCTTCTCCAGCAAGTCGCTAAGCTGAATCTTAAGCTCCCTCAACTCAGCAGGCGCTAAACGATACGGATCTCGAGAGATAGGAGCTGTACCAGGTACCAACTCAATGCTGAAGTCTATCTCCCTCTTCGGAGGAAAACCGGGAATCTCCTCCGAAAACACATCCGGGAAATGGCGAACAACGGGAACATCACTAAGCTCTACGGGCGAAGAAGAAGACGCATCCAATGCATAGATCATAAATCCAGCGTTCTCTAATTACAACAGACTAAACATCTCCATCGCAGAGACTAAAGGAATCTTCGATTGGGAATCGTGGCCGTAGAAGTTCCACTTCTCACCGAACTGGGGCCTAAAACGAACAACGCCATGGAAACAATCCACAGTGGCCCTATACTAGACAACACGTCCATTCCCACTATGCAATTGAACTCCCACATCACTAGCCTAATCAGTTTGACTAACAACACGTTCTCACAAAACCTAAGAACATCATTCAACAAAATCTCTTGGGAGAACAGGCTCGCGTCGACAAGAGTCGCAACAGACACAACATCACATAAAACAGTGGTATGCAAACCATGCTCAACCACAAATGCATCAGCAATAAACGAATGTGATGCTCCTGTATCAAACAGCACGCGTGCAGGAATATCAAAGACAAAACAAGTACCTGCGATCACTCCTCCTCCTGGCGTGCCTTCTGCTTGCTCCCTCGTCATGGCATTCACCTGGGCAACTGAGGCCTTGAAAACTGGGGCTGGGAAGACTGTCCAAACCACGAGGGACCAAGCTGCTGAAACGGCCTAAACTGAGGCTCTCCCAACCTCTGCTGCGAAGCAGAAAAAGAACGACCTCGCAAACCATGCTCAACCACAAATGCATCAGCAATAAACGAATGTGATGCTCCTGTATCAAACAGCACGCGTGCAGGAATATCAAAGACAAAACAAGTACCTGCGATCACTCCTCCTCCTGGCGTGCCTTCTGCTTGCTCCCTCGTCATGGCATTCACCTGGGCAACTGAGGCCTTGAAAACTGGGGCTGGGAAGACTGTCCAAACCACGAGGGACCAAGCTGCTGAAACGGCCTAAACTGAGGCTCTCCCAACCTCTGCTGCGAAGCAGAAAAAGAACGACCTCGAGACGATCCACCTCGACCTTGCGACGGGGCGGCGGCATGCTGAGATCCAGACAAAGGACACACTCTCGCAAAGTGTCCATATTGTCCACAAACGTTACACAAACCTTGCACACCTACACACTGTGCTGTAGGATGCCTTCCTCCACACTGGCCACAAAACTCGACCTTGGAACTACCGCTGCTAGAACTACCTGAGCCAGAAGAACTAGAACCTGACTTCTTCTTGAACTGATGACCACGAGGCCTAAATCTCTGGTGTCCAGACTGTTGGGCTACTTGCTGCTGCTGGGGTGGCTGGGATGACTGCACAGACTGGGAAGGTTGCACCCCCGGAACCATGGGACGTTACCTTGCACCACTTGAGGCCTAACACGAGACCTATGGTTCTGCAGTCCCTCCTCAATATCCATAGCCTTGTCCACCGCATCCGCATAACTCATCGGTGAACCCTCCAACACCAAAGAATACAACTCTTCATTGAGCCCCTCTAAGAACTTGTTCCTCTTTGCCCTCTCACGGCCAGAAACATGCGGAACATACGCAAGAAGAGAAGAAAATCTCTGGGCATACTCTCCCACGGACATAGTTCCCTGAACCAGGTTATCAAACTCACGCTCCCTGGCATTCACAAAGGATTCCGGAACGTACTCCTGACGGAAGGCAGTACAAAAGCTATTCCACGTAATCCCTACAATTGTCTACTCTAGAGTCCTCGAAGCGCCTCTCCACCAATGCTCGACACCTCTCCTCAACTGAAACGTAGCCAAACTCAACCTACGCTCGTCATCATACCTCACACGGTCAAACAACTCGATAATGTGCTGCAACCAGGACTCCACATCAGAACTAGGCTCATCACCGTTAAACGTCTGAGGGTTCATCCGCTGAAACCTCGCCATCACAAATTCCATGTCGTCCACACGGGCTTCCAGCTCATCTACCTCAATCTCAACCTGCCTATCACGACCACGACGAGGAATACTACGCTGCACTTCCTCGTTCTGACCCTCGGATTCTTCCTGAAACTGCCCTCTACCTCTACCCCTACGTCTAGGCGGCATCTACGAAGGAACTAAGAGGGTGAGGTCACACAACAACAAATATATCACATAACAAATAAGCCATATATTCAAGTACATGCAACAAGCGACACTGTGCCTAGACTCAAGTGTGATCAAAAGAAATCGAGTTTATCCCAGCTTAAGCTCTGATACCAAAAATTTCAGACCTCATGCACAAACATAGAGTTTAACCACGTAAACAATAGCGGAAGCATTTAAAATAGTGGCTAAATTTTCGCTTTTGGCCTGACTGATAAAAACATAATTTAAAATACTGCAATACTCAAAATATCCCAGTTTAAAATAACACAGTACAACATATATCTCATACAAGAACAACAGAATACCACTGAATACAACGAAGCACAAGGCACTCCCCGGCTACTAGTACTGATACATATATGCTATACGCTAACTGAGACACTCTAACCACCTCCTGGGGCACCTCCAGCTGGGTCAACTCCACGACAAGCTGAGTAACCTGGGAACATACAAGGAAAACAAACACCATCCCTAGCGGGACACGGGGTCAAACCCCAGTACGGAGAGTAGCATAAAACATCAATTGGAAAGCAACAAGTAATATGCAAATTCTATGCATGATAACAAGGCTACAATCGAAAGCAGGGTGCCAAAGGATCTCAACAGCTGCTCAACACATGAATTTGATCAACTGAACAACAGTGACCATGGGGTGTGTGAGTATATGGGAGCTACCCACTCGTCTCCACACACGACACCAGATGCAAAACACAGCTCAACCTGTTGTTGCCCAACTCATGAGGTGTGGGAGCTACCCACTCCGCTCATAGTGGCTAAAAGATCCCAGCATGGAGATGAGGGTGACGGGAGTTACCCGCTCGGCCTCTAAACAAGCATCCTGGTACGACCAGAATCAAGATAACCACACACGACACCAGATGCAAAACACAGCTCAACCTGTTGTTGCCCAACTCATGAGGTGTCGGGAGCTACCCCATCGCTCATAGTGGCTAAAAGATCCCAGCATGGAGATGAGGGTGACGGGAGTTACCCGCTCGGACCTCTAAACAAGCATCCTGGTACGACCAGAATCAAGATAACAAGGCACGGCTTAAACAGATCTGCTCAATATGAAATATGCGTGTATGCAATAGATAAAATGTCCAACACAGAACATATACAACGATGCAAGGCATACACAGCAGCACGCACAATCACCCATGCTCAATCCAAAGCTGTAAAACAAGCTCACATCCGTACCTCAAGTATTCTGAGCTACAATTACCACAAAACAGTCCCGAGCAACACAGATCTCACACCTGCTAAGCCAAACACAGATACTAGCTCAGGGACAGTAGCACAGAAACTACAAATTGGGAGCTACGAGCTCAACCAAATCTATCCTACCCTTCTATCACAACAGAAAGCTCTGAGCGAAGCACAAGGTAGGATCTTAGCACTTACCCAACGAGCTACCTGAACAGCAGAAGCAATTCCGACGCTTATGCTAACAGACTACAGAAGGGAGATGTCTTCGCGAACCTATCCAGCTGTATGCAAGCTTCTACAAGCAGTACCAAATGAAACGTCTCAGCAAGAGGAGTCCAGCACTACCACTCTTACTTCAATCGGAGCTGCCTACCGCTGGAAATCGAATAAGATAAGGTTCGATGAACAGTAGCTAGGGTATCGCGATAGGATTCGCTATCGAGAAATATTCTAAGTGTCGAGGCTGAATAATAAATAACTAAGGCAAAGTCCTCTATTTAAAGGTCAAATCTGCTCAAATCTGATGAGCAGTACCCACCGATACTTAAGTCTCAAAACTGATTTCTCGCTCGGATCTGAATCTCATATCAGATATGACTCTACGTCAAAACAGATCCTGACTCACTAAACAACGTCACATCGCAACACTCAGATCCTATCGAAATCTGAAGACCAACGCTACTCGAATCTGAGTCTCCCCCGCTAAGCCAAAACTCTGTCGTTCCAACTAATCCAAACGACGTAGTTTAGCTATTCGTCACAGAAAACACGCTGGGTCTCCTCTGGACGCCTGCGATATCGGATTCCAACACCACAAATGAGCGCGATCACCCAGCGCTGACCAACACTCACATCTGATCAGTTCCCGCAGAAATTCTCCAACTCTCTAGATCTGCTTCAGGGACTTATACGGACCCGATAACTAATCCAACCATACCAACTCACAGCTGGCTCATCCCAAATCTGTTCACGCTCAAATCTGTTCTATGCTAAACCCGATTAATTAACTCAATTAATCCAATTCAACTTTCGGGTCTCACATCTGTTCTATAATATCAGGTCCTATCTATGATATTTCACCTACATCATCCCAAAGTATCGGTGATATAAATTATCTGCCATATAGTGCTTCATAAGGAGCCATTTCTATTGAAGCCTGGTAACTATTGTTGTTTGTGAACTCGACTAAAGGCAATTTAGTATCCCAGCTTTCTGCAAAGTCTAGAGTACATGCACGAAGAAAATCCTCTAGTGTTTGAATCACTCTTTCTGATTGTCCATCAGTTTGCGGATGGAAAGCTGTACTAAAGGTTAACTTAGTTCCCATGGCTTTATGTAAACTCTTCCAAAACATAGAAGTAAATATGGATCTCGATCTGATACTACAGAACTTGGACTACCATGGAGTTTCACTATTTCCTTCAAATACAGCTCAGCGTACTTATTCAGATCATATGTCGTCTTTACTGGTAAGAAGTGAGCTGACTTAGTTAATCTATCGATAATAACCCAAATAGAGTTAAATCCATGGAGTGTCTTTGGTAAACCTACTACAAAATCCATTGCTATATTATCCCATTTCCATACGGGTATAGAGAGTGGTTTTAACATCCCCGCTGGTCTCTGATGATCTGCTTTCACTTGTTGGCATGTTAAGCACTCAGAAACAAAATTGGAAATATCTTGCTTCATTCCTAGCCACCAAAACAGTTGTTGTAAATCTTTATACATCTTCGTTCCTACTGGTGAATTGAATACGGAGTGTTATGGGCTTCATTCATAATCTCATTGCACAAGTTATCAACTCGCGGTACCCACAACCTGTCCTGGTATTTCATAATTCCTTCTACTGTAGTATAACTTCCATTTAAGCAGTTGTTCATCCCTTATTTGACTTTCTCTAATCCGATCCTCCAAAGTTGATTGGATTGTGAGAACAGCTAATCTAGCAGCATAACATTGTGTAACTACTTCCAACTCAAATCTATCGATTTCTATCGCTAATGGTATTTGAACTGAAAGCTGAGCTAAAGCCCACTGCTCTTCTACTTAGTGCATCAGCTACTATGTTAGCTCTACCAGGATGATAACTAATTACACAATCGTAGTCTTTAACCAGTTCGAGCCATCTTCTCTGCCTCATGTTAAGCTCCTTCTGGGTTAAGAAATATTTAAGTCTTTTGTGGTCTGTAAAAATTTCGCATTTTTCCCCATAAAGATAATGTCTCCAAATCTTTAATGAAAAAACCACTGCTGCTAATTCTAGATCATGCGTAGGATAATTATTTTCATGAATCTTCAGCTGTCTAGAATCATAAGCAATCACTTTGTTATCTTGCATCAAAAAAACACCCAATCCTATCTTCGAAGCATCTGTATAAATCGTAAAATTCCCTTTTTCTGATGGCAACATTAAAACAGGGGCTTCTATCAATGCCTGCTTTAATCTCTCAAAGCTGGATTGGAATCGTGGAGACCAATCATAGTTAACATCCTTCTTTGTCAATGATGTTAAAGGAACAGCTATCTTAGAAAATCCCTCTATAAATCGTCGATAATATCCTGCAAGACCTAAAAACTTCGAACCTCTGCTATGCTCTTAGGTACAGTCCATTCTCGAACAGCTTCTACTTTGAAGGGATCCACTTCTACTCCATTCTTAAAAATAATATGACCGAGAAACACAATCTTTTTAATCCAGAATTCACATTTACTAAACTTAGCAAATAATTTCTTAGTCCTAAAAATCTGAAGTATCACTCTGAGCTGGTCAGCGTGTTCATCTTTGTTCTTAGAGTAAATAAGAATATCATCTATAAAAACAATCATGAATCTATCCAGAAAAGGTTGAAATATTCTATTCATTAAATCCATGAACACAGAAGGCGCATTAGTTAACCCAAACGGCATCACTAAGAACTCATAATTACCATAACGTGTTCTAAAAGTTGTCTTATACACATCTTCATATTTTACTCTAAGCTGGTGGTAACCAGATCTGAGGTCGATCTTCGAAAATACCGCAGCTCCTCGGAGTTGGTCGAATAAATCATCTATCCTAGGAAGAGGATATTTATTCTTAACGGTTAACTTATTCAACTCTCTGTAGTCTATACACAAACGCATACTCCCGTCCTTCTTCTTAACAAATAGAACTGGAGCTCCCCACGGTGTAAGTACTGGGTCGGATGAAACCTTTATCCAATAAATCTTGGATCTGATCTTTCAATTCTTTTATCTCTTTAGGAGCAAGTCTGTAGGGCGGCTTAGAAACTGGAGCAGCTTCGGGTACTAAATCAATAGTAAATTTTAACTCCCGATCTGGAGGCAAACCGTATATGTCTTCTGGAAATACGTCAGGAAATTCATTCACTACTTCAACGTTTTCCAAATTAATTTTCTTGTCTTTCACTACTGATATAGTACTAACTAAAAATCCTTGATATCCGCTCTTTAAAAATTTCTGGGCTTTCAGAGCTGATATCAGCTTTGGAATCTATCGAGTGTGCCAGCTTGGAACAAGAATGAGGTCTCGCTGGGTGGTCTAACCTCAACAGTTCTTTGCTTAAAATCTATAATTATTCCATACTTAGTCAACCAATCCATTCCCAATATTAAATCGAACTCTATCATAGGTAATACTATCAAATCTGCATAAATATTATTCCTTGTAGTTCAAGTTCTATGTTACGAATTTACTGGTAATTAAGCTATCTCCCGAGGGAATATTACACAGTATCCTACCTCTAATACTTCTGGTTGGAATGGTAAATTTTTAGCAAAATTTACTGATATGAAAGAATGTGTTGCACCATAATCTAACAAAGCTAAAGTAGGCATACTGGCAACAACTATTTTACCTGTAACAATCATCGAATCTGGTTGAGCCTGCTCAGATGTCATCACATAAGCTCTACTAGTGATGAGCTGTTTTCTTTGAGGATAATTCTTAGCCGTGACCTGGCTTGCCACACTTATAACACCCTTCCTGGCCAAAGCGACACTGGCCCGAATGATTCCTCTTGCAGGTTGGACACACTGGCCTGTTCCCGACTTTAGGAACTGAGGTGATAGGTTGAGCTACTATGGGTCCTTTTCCTTGAGACCCTTGCTGATTATTGTTTGGCTTCTTAAACTTTCTACGGTCCTTATTCTGAAAGGCTTGACGTTTCAATTGTCGATCTTCCTCAATCACCTTCCAATCTTGCTTAGCACGTAGAGATTTATTCACGACTGCTCTATAGTCAGTTGGTTCTGCAAGCCTAACATCGTGTTTAATCATCGGCCAACCCATTTATAAAATGTCGAAGCTTCACTTCTGCATTTTTTCCTTGTTAGAGTAGATGTCCAACTAGCCAACTTGTGGCGTGTGGGTTCATAGACTCTTGTATGAAACGATCTTTATATATGATATTCGCATTTATTTATATGGCATTCTTTACTTTCATTGTGTTGTATGATGATTAACAATTGCGTTGAGTAAAGACCTAGAATGCACTAAAGTGTATGTTAGATGTGATAGTGGGTATGACGGCTATCATGAAACACATCTAATAGTCACTGTGTATTCTGAACAAGTTCCTAATCGCTTGGGCCGTCAAAATGAGGATAAGGCCGCTCGAGCTTGAGACTAGTATCTTCGATGTGAAGTACCATGTTTCATTGGTAGGGAACATTGTGATGTTCTGAGCATGCAGTAGTGACCTGGTGATCTATCGAACTACCCTCGTTCGGACTTTCCAAGTGGTTACCATTTGTCGAGTGGATAAGTCCGAGGTCTTGGTTGTACAGATTAGTCCTCACGACTCGAAACGTTATTGAGACTCTACATGATAGGCGTCTCATTTTGACTCGTTTGCCGACTCACTTGGGGTCATTAGGCGGCGGGATTGGGTGAGACCCCGATGCATGTAGGAGTCGATGCATCGTTGTCGAGGATTCACCGCTCGCAGACATGCGTGGATATCCTATGCTATCTGAGGGGATAATAGTGTATAAATCTCTGGCCATAGTACTAGAAGTGTTTTAGGTAAATGTGTATACCTAGTTACACTCGCGATGTCACTATTCGATCTCCAAGATGTATGCATAGCTATCGGATCTTTAGA
>KV017470.1:200460-225492 GCA_001598015.1 Dorcoceras hygrometricum
TATATTCTTGGAATATAGATCTATCGGGATAGATCTAAACGGATGCTCGGACTCACCCAAGCTACCTACATCGATACCATACTTAGGAGGTTCTCTATGGAAGAGTCCAAGAGAGGGCACCTACCTATGTGCCACGGGGTCACTCTATCTAAGTCTATGTGTCCAAAGACTGATGAGGAAATAGAGAGTATGACACGTGTGTCACGAGCCGCTACCAGGCCAACCCCGGCCAATTGCATTGGAAGGCTGTGAAGGATATTCTTAAGTACTTACGAATGACTAAGAATATGTTCATGGTCTATGGGGGTGGGACTAAGAATATGTTCATGGTCTATGGGGGTGGGACTAAGAATATGTTCATGGTCTATGGGGGTGGGACTAAGAATATGTTCATGGTCTATGGGGGTGGGACTAAGAATATGTTCATGGTCTATGGGGGTGGGACTAAGAATATGTTCATGGTCTATGGGGGTGGGACTAAGAATATGTTCATGGTCTATGGGGGTGGGACTAAGAATATGTTCATGGTCTATGGGGGTGGTGAACTGAAACTGGAAGGCTACACTGATTCTAGCTTCCAGTGTTACGTGGATGATTCGAAATCAACCTCTGGATTTGTATTCATGCTCAATGGTGGTGCTGTCTCTCGAAATAGTTCCAAGCAAGACACCATTGCGGATTCAACCACTGAGGCTGAGTACATTGCAGCATCAGCTGCTGCTAAGGAGGCGGTTTGGATAAGGAATTTCGTCCAAGAGTTGGGCGTCATTCCTAATGGAGTTGGTCCAGTCCCGGTGTACTGCGACAACACGAGTGCCGTTGCGCAAGCAAAGGAGCCTAGGTCTCACCAAAGATCCAAACACATACTGAGGAAATACCACATAATCCGGGATATTGTGGCTAGAGGTGACATAGAAGTTGAGAGAGTCGCCTCTGCGGACAACGTTGCTGATCCACTTACGAAGCCCTTGCCTGGACCGTTGTTTGAAAAACATTGCGAAACAATGGGACTGCGTCTGATGAGTAGTTGGCTTTAGGGCAAGTGGGAGATTGTTAGAGTAGATGCCCAACTAGCCAACTTGTGGCGTGTGGGTTCATAGACTCTTGTATGAAACGATCTTTATATATGATATTCGCATTTATTTATATGGCATTCTTTACTTTCATTGTGTTGTATGATGATTAACAATTGCGTTGAGTAAAGACCTAGAATGCACTAAAGTGTATGTTAGATGTGATAGTGGGTATGACGGCTATCATGAAACACATCTAATAGTCACTGTGTATTCTGAACAAGTTCCTAGTCGATTGGGCCGTCAAAATGAGGATAAGGCCGCCCGAGCTTGAGACTAGTATCTGCGATGTGAAGTACCATGTTTCATTGGTAGGGAACATTGTGATGTTCTGAGCATACAGATAGATAGTGACCTGGTGATCTATCGAACTACCCTCGTTCGGACTTTCCAAGCGGTTACCATTTGTCGAGTGGATAAGTCCGAGGTCTTGGTTGTACTGATTAGTCCTCACGACTAGAAACGTCATTGAGACTCTACATGATAGGCGTCTCACTTTGACTCGTTTTCCGACTCACTTGGGGTCATTAGGCGGCGGGATTGGGTGAGACCCCGATGCATGTAGGAGTCGATGCATCGTTGTCGAGGATTCACCGCTCGCAGACATGCGTGGATATCCTATGCTATCTGAGGGGATAATAGTGTATAAATCTCTGGCCAGAGTACTAGAAGTGTTTTAGGTAAATGTGTTTACCTAGTTACACTCGCGATGTCATTATTCGATCTCCAAGATGTATGCATAGCTATCGGATCTTTAGCGACTCTCGATTTACCAATGGTCGTTGATCTGATCGGGATATATGGATTGAAAGGACCGTAGTGTACGCTAACCACGACCAACTGGTTCTTGCAGGAACTATCAGTGATACCTAGGGGATCATGGGGCGATGTTGCTAGACGCTCTTACCATGATCCGATGGGCAAGTCCGGAATTGTGATTCCGGAGCCACAATGGTTGTGGGCCGATGGCTAGCTGTATCCCTGAACCATTGAGGGTCACACAAGTACTGGATTCGAGATTCCCGCACGGATACTGAGCTCAATGTGTTGAGCATGAGAAGAGGATTTTTGGGAGTGCGACTTCCTAAAAGTCAACAGGGGTCAAATCGTGATTTCCCGCTGTTGAGGGGCAAAACGGTCATTTTGCACTGGAGTTCTGAAAAATGGTTTTTCAGATCATAGTATTCAGTTTTGAAAATTGAGTCGATCGATCCGATCTGATCGGCGATCGGAGTTGTGATGAAGTCACAGTGATGGGGATGAACCGAATGTTCATCCGTTGGACCCGGGCCCGTTGGGCCGGTCCAAGTCCATCATTAAGTCTACTTAAGGTAGACTTAGACCTAATCACATAACTCATATTACTTGACACAATTAAACCCAAAACCTAGCAAAAGGCGCCGCCTCCCTTCCTCTCCTCACGCCGCCGCCGCCGCCGTTCGCCGGACTTGCTCCGGCCAACTTGACGAGGAGAATCCGCCCGCGCCGATCTCGTCGAGCCTTCTAGTGCAGGCTGACGAAGGATTCTCCCTTCCGATCGTGGACCTGATTGACGTAATCTACCGCCGCCTACCGTGAAGTGCCGGTTTCCTCGTGAAACTGGTCGGAGCCAGGCGCCTAGATGCCAGAAAGGTAACCCCGAGAAACACCCTATGAATGTCATATTGTGTTTGATTTAGAATTGTATTGATCGTCTCCCGGCCCAATTTTTGTTCTTCCGCTGTCTCGACGGGAGGCGTGAGGATCCGCCACGGTTCCCCAACATTCCTATCAGAGGAACAAAGTAGCATCCTCTCTCAAATTTACGGATATAATCCCGCATTGGCATTCCTTCTTGTTTCAGAGTTAAGAACTCATTTTGCAGTTCCTCCCTCACATCCACTATGAAGTACTGATCATAAAACACCCGCTTGAACTCTTCCCAGGTGAGCATTGCCAAATCTACTGTCAATTTGCCCCTTCCCATCATATCATTGCATCTCATCTCAGCATATAAATCGCACACCGAGATCTCCCCTGGTCAGTCAGGTGCAAATAATCAAATATAAATTCTAATGATTTGATCCAGCTTTCTGCTATCAGCAGATCAGTTTAATCAGAGAATCTTGAGGTCGTTATCTTCTAAATCTCTCATGTGGATCTTCTCGACCAACTATTCTTCCTAATGGTTGACCATTTCCTGAACTGGTCTGATAAACCAACCGTTCTAGTAATTGTGCCATGATGTTTAGGACAGGGTTATTTCTATCAGTTTCACCCTCTCCTTCTATGGTACCTCTTCTTCTACCTCTTCCTGTCATTATCTATATGGGCAACCCAAAACCACCACAATACTAATATGAGATATTACTATATGTTAGAGCATGAAATAAAACTCACAGAATGGTAGGAGCGGCTGGCGAGAACTGTTTCAGACTGGAAGAAGTGTTATCTCAACGACCATGCTCTGATACCAATTGTACAGACTGGATTTTTCCTGATTTAAATTAATAAGTTTTGGGGTCGAATTGAAAGATTCTAAAAGTTTGTACGCAGATCAAAATAAACAACATACACATTTCTGGACTGAATTGCGAAAATAGAACTTTCATTCTTAGAACTGGAAAACAGATCTGTATATATAACTGCGTGGAAATTCATACAACGTTCAAAGGTACAATTCTGTTCAGATTACATCAAAACAAAGAATCGGTAATCTGTATGTTTCAAAATGGTAGCTATATCTCTGTACAACAAAACAGAAGAAACTGAAAACTGAACGGAAACTGATGTCTACGATAAACACCTCCGATCTGTTCCAGCTCACACCATCCAGCGTCCTACTGATCATCACCTGCACTCAAGAAAACTACTGAGCCTAGGGGCTCAGCAAGTAAATCTGGAATAACAATTACAGGCAATGCAAGCATTACAATATCTTTATCTGTACTGTAGCTCAAATCTGAACAATTCGTATACTGAATACGATAATTTGTAAAATCTGGAAACTGAGGAAGCTTGAAAAGCTGAACAATATAAACTGATAATCTGGAAAATCTGAAAGCATAACTGTACATGATTGAAAACATTTACTTGTGTTTAAAAGGAAATATCTTAAACATTTCTGAGATTCGTGATTAAAATCACCCTGTGCTCTGTTCTTTTCTTTTAATCTAAATATGGTTTAGACACCTGTACAGTGGTCACGGTTTTTTGATCAAACTGTCATTTGATATCAGGTCTGGGGAATAAATCCCATCTTTTCTGTGAAAGGGATTATAGTTTGCTAACCATAATCATGTCCCTTTCAAGTTGAAGGGGCACACTGGTTCGTCAGCCAGCGTTCTCACCCTTCCTATGGAGACCAACTGTCAGGCCTCGTGCACAACACAGAGTCAAAACACGCAAAACATGGCGGAAGCACTTAAAAAGTGGCTAAAAACTTTTCGCTTTTGGCCTGACGAATAAAACATAATTTAAAATACTGTCATACTCAAAATAATCCCAGTTAACACAAAAATCAAAATAACATAGTATCATTATAACGAATACATCACTGCCCAACGGCCAAATACAACAGCTGAAAACCACAAATCACAGACAGACTAATAACTATATAAGCCTAAGCACCACCCAGGACATCCCACCCGCAGCGATACCGGTGCAATAGATACTATACATAACTGGGACACTCTAAACACCTCCTCGGGCATCTCCAGCTGGATCACCTCCACGACCAACGGAACAACCTGGGAAACCTGAACAACAAGTAGGCAAACAAAACAAACCAGCCCCAGAGGGACATCGGGGTCAAACCCCAGTACGAAGAGCAGCATAAAACAACAAAAGGATATAGCATGAAATGTATCATGTCGTGCAAATGCATGAGTGGTACAAAGAATCAGTAGTAACAATCGGAAGGCCAAATAAAACGATAACAACAACAATGTGACACATCACCGAGTCTCGGAAGCTACCCGATCGCACCCAGTGGAAAATAGAGTGGCTCATCGCCGCACCTGCGCGGAAGCCACCCGCCAGGTCGCATGGAATTTCAAGTGGACACAACCACCCACCAACCTATATCCAGGTCACTGCAACTGAGGACTGAGAACAACTCAACCAACATCCTCCAGCTGCTGCAACTGAGGACTGGGAACAACTCAACCAACATCCTCCAGCTGCACTCAATCGTGGTTATGCAACACCGCACCGCACCACGAGGGAAGAGCTCCAACAGAGCAACATATCATGGCTAACAAAGGAACCATTAGTTCAATATGCTATGCAGATGCAGTAACATGCTTAACATGATGCATGTACGAGTAATGCCAGAAAACACAACAAAGCATTCAAATAATCACATGCATAGCAACTCAACAGATCACCAAACAGCAGGTATTACACCAGATAGTTCAGCCAATAGACATGCATAATATACACAGCTTGCCTCTACACAAACACTCGGCACAACTATATAACACATAATACATCCCCATGCCTATCTCAAAGCTGTAATACAAGCTCGATTCGTACCTCTACACGGCAACTACCTCACGCAAATTCCTCCAAATCACGGTACCAATTACCTGCTCGACTACGATACCTCACAGCTCACTGCAGATTCACAAGTCTGCCCAGAAGCTCGAATCTGCGAAGGCACCTGGCAAAACAACTCAAAACTGAATTCCAAACATCATTGTCTACGGCCAGGAACCGAAGCCTGGTTCTACAATTCTACGCAGGCTAAACTACTAGAATAATCTGAAAACTAGTCGAAAACACTCACCCAAGAGTCTAGAAGAACCAACGGACGCTCGGGTTAGATCTCACGAAAAGCGTAGAACATCCAGATTCTGCGCACTTCTCGCCAACGTCGACTTTGATCTCCTAGCTAGCAGCAATCGAAAGAGGAACTCAAGAGGAGTCCTGCGCCACCCTTCTCGTTCCAAACGACAACGGGAAACGGCAGAAATCGATGGAAATAAGCTACGGTGAACAGTAAGGGTTTCAAGTATATCAGGGAAGAACAGAGGAAATATCGGGAAAAATATGCTAAGTGTTTTGCAAACACTGATTTATATAAATATCTCCTCGGCCAAAGTTACTGTACAAGTCAAACGCAGCTAAAACAGATCTCTAAAACAGATCCCATCGCTAAGGAACAAAGCTACAAACCTGAATTCTCAGCGTTCACGCTAACAACGCACAGCAATCAAAACGACAGCGTATCGAAGTCTCGCCAACTGAAGCAAAACGATGTCGTACTAGCGAAACAGATCTCTACGCTCGCAACAGATACTAACAATGCTAGACAAAACCAGTCAACGCAAAGCGTTGACATCTGCTTAAGAACTCTCGCCGCTAACAGATCCCTCAACACACTACGAACGTAAACACTGAACGACGTCGTAGAACCAAATAGAGAAATCTGGACATGTCATCAAATCTGCCCGTAGCGCTCCAACAGATCTCTAGTGCTAGACCCAAAACGGTGCCGTCTCCACTTATCTAAACGACGTAACATCGCTCCCCGCTACAACAGGTCTCACATACGTTATCACCCGTTGACCCGCGTTGACATCCGATTCACCACCAACCAGATTTCACAATCACGCGCGTTAACAACATTCAAAAACCCCAAAACAACGTCACTTCAATACCACGGAGAAATCTGGAAAATAAAAGCGCTAAAATTTGGAAACACGCTACACACATTACAACGATCGCTACAGGAGAGTTTACCAGCGTTGACGTCTGGACGCTAACTCCCGCGAACCAGATCTCTCCAACAAGCGCTAAACCAGCGATTAACTCCAAAACGACGTCACACAACACCACGGTGAAATCTGGACGCTAATAACAAACACTGGAGAAATCTGAAACACTAAGCGCTAAACGCTGCGTTGCAAAACAGATCTCACAAACACGCCCAACCTAAACGACAACGTTTTGTTTTCCTCACACTACATCCCAAATCAAACACCAGCGACCAGATCTCTCCACAAACCAAACAGATCTCACCTATAAACACTACAAAAATACGCGCTAACAGACTTCAGTACACTAGCTATAACAGATTTCTCACAACAAATCCATCAATTGGACTCCAAATTCAAATGGATTTCATACAATGAAAACACGTAACTCAAAGCACAACATCTCTAGGAGAATTCTAAAAATTACCAACCAGACTTCACCAAAATCCTGAGATCTGAATTTCAAAAATACCCAAATTTTCCAAAATTGTTCCAACCATGAAATCTGACCTAGAAACACATTCGAAGCCTTCCAACTGAAAGCTGAACAACCAGATTTGTCCACGCACAAATCTGAATTCTTAAAATCCAATTAACTCTACCAATTAATCATATTAAAATTTCCGGATCTCACACCAACTGTTGCCTATGCCGTCTTTCTTAAACATTTCTGTAAAACTTTCTTTTCTTTCTGAAACTTGCTTTTCTTTCATTTCCTGATCCGAAACAGATCTCTGTCAAGTATGGTTCGCTGTTTTAAAACCCTTTTTGATGTTCGGAAACTATTGGGAATTCAAAGGATTTCAATCGAAGAAGAAAAACTGAAATCAGCTTTGGGTATGAACAATAAGTACCAACTTTCGATAGAAAATAAGATCTGGGTTGTTTGGTCAACTCAAATTTGGAAACGACAACATGACTTAAACAAACTGTTCAGATTTTATTGGTCAAACAAAGTCAACTCAGATTTGGAAATACTAAATCAGATCTCAACATAAAAAAGTTCTGAAAGGAAGAACAAATCACGAACATGACATCAATTCTGTGAAAGAAACAGATTTCGAACTTAGCTTGAATTATAAAAATTCAGAAGGTTTCCTTAATCCGAAGAAATCGAAAATATCCAAGGAAAACTCCAGAAACAAGAATGACGAAGCTACTTGTAAGCTACTGACGAAAAATGTCAAAGCTGCTTGTAAGCTACTGACATGAATCACGCAAGCTTCTCGCGAGCTACTTTGAGGAATATCCAGAAATCTCTTGAAGAAACAAGAACAAACATCTTAAAGAATTTTCGAACAACTTTTCTGAATCAAAATCCTCTGCAAACACATACTTTCTTCGTAAAACACTATAACTAAGTTCTGCATTTGAAGAACACCAAGAACAGTTCTCAAACCTTTTAAAACTCACATGCAGTTGAAACAATATATGCTTTCAAGAGTGTAGCAAGAAACAGAGTTTACTTACCTTAATCTGCGACAACAATTATAGCGAGTTTATCTGGCCTGAATCAACACAATTCGAACACTTCCTGTAAAATGTTTTTAAACCTTTTTTTCGGTTTCCTTGCAGAGAGCACCATTTATAAAATGTGAAATATTAGAGAATGAAAGTTGAATGAAGTGTTTCGGCCGCTTTTATATGAAATCTGAAATCGATGATAGAATGCGTTTTCTTTCAAAAGTGCTAAAATATTTAAAAGTGCTACTCCATTTTAAAATAAACTAAAACTGAAATTTTAGTCATTTAAAAGAGGAAATAAATCGGCTTGTGTGGATAATGTGAGACCCAAAAGATTATCGGATTACTTAAGTTAATTAATCGGGTTTAGCACAGACCAGATTTGGCATGAACAGATCTGGGATGGGCCAGCTTTGAGCCGGTATGCTTGGTGTAGTAATCAGGTCCGTATTAGTCCTTAGAACAGCCCTGGATTGATTGTATAATTGTGCGGGAACGCGATCAGATTTTAGAGCTGGAGATCAAATCTGGTGGTTGCGCGTTATTCTGGGCGCGCTAGTTGAATTTACCGCGCGGGTAGCAAAACGATGTCGTTTGGGAGAAACCAGATGTGAGAATGCGTGCGTTGCTAATTATGCATGGATAGGTCCGGTTCATAGTCCCGGTTCGTGTTTTGGGGTAGACCGGTGCGGTCCAGTGACTTTCAGATTTAACTGGTCAACGCTTGTGCGATATTTGGTCATCCACATCTGGGTTGCGATGCAGTGACGTTTTGATGATTTTGTGGTAGACGCGATGCGATATAGTTTAGCGATATCAAATCTGGTGCTAGCGGATGACGTGTATTAGTTGGGACAGTGGATTTTGTGCGACGCCGTTTGGGAGAGTCTTCGCATCTGTTTTGGCGAAGAGTCCAGATCTGGATTGTTACTCAGATCTGAGCAGGTTTCAGACTTGAACCTCGGTTTTTTCGATGGTTACTGTTCATCAAATTTGAGCAGATTTGACTTATTTAATGGAGGACTTTGACCAATCGTTCGCATATTCTTTCCCGACACTTAGAATATGTCCCGTGAGTTATCCTGTCGCCATACCCTAGTTACTGTTCACCGAACCTTATCTTCTCCGATTTCCTGCGGTAGACAGCGTAGCTTGGAGCAAGAGTGGTAGCGCTGGACTCCACTTGTCAAGACCGTCCTTTCTATACCTTTTTCGAAGACTTTGGAGAGCTGGAAAAGGATCACAGGAGAAGCTGCTCTGTGTAGTCTGTTAGCCTTTCGGCCGTTTGAGTTCTGTCGTTCAGGTTGCTCATTGGGTAAGTGCTAGATCCTCTCTTGTGCCTTGTTTAGAACCAGCTTTCGTGTGTTAAGGGTAGGACGGAGCTGGTGGAGCTCGTAGCTCCCAGCTGGAGTTTCTGTGCTTTACGTCCCTGAGATTGTGTTGTTGTTATTGGTTGCTAGGTTTCAGATCTGGTTGCTCGGGACTGTTGTTGTGGTAATTGTAGCTCGGAACGAAGGTACAGATGTGAGCTTGTTTTACAACTTTGAGATTGGCATGGTTATATGTATATGATTGTTGTTATGGTGTGCCATATATGATATCTGTCTGTTGTTGTCAACTGTTGAATTTCAGACACGCATTTACCATGTTGAACTCGGATCTTGTTATCCTTTCCTCGTTGTGTTGATATGTATGTACCAAGATGTTTGTTTTGGAGGTCGAGCGGGTAACTCCCGTGTCCCTCATCTCCCTGCTGGGATCTGTTAGCCACTATGAGCCGAGTGGAGAGCTACCACACCACATGGTTTGGGTAACAGCAGGTTGAGTGATCTGTTATGCATCTGGTACCATGTGTTGAGACGAGTGGCTAGCTCCCATATACTCACACACGTTGTGGCCACTATCATTCTTGTGATCTGTATCGGTTGTTGAGATTCCTTTGGCTCCCTGTTCTTGGTTGTAGACTATTATTCTCATGCATAGCATCTGCATATTATCTGTTGCTATCTAACTGCTGTTTTTCAGTTGCTCTCCATACTGGTGTTTGACCCCATGTCCCTCTGGGGCTGGTGTGTTTTGTTTGCCTGTGTGTGTTTCAGGTTATCATGGTTTCTCATCTGGTCGTGGAGTTGATCCAGCTGGTAGTGCCCCGAGAGGTGGATAGAGTGTCCCAGTTATATATAGTACATATATATGTTATAGATCATTGTATCTATGTTGAGCGAGAGACTCATCATGCTCCTATGGTATATGTTTTTAATTGGGAGTCACTCTATGCTTGTATGATTACTTGTTGTATTGGGTTTTCAAGTGTTGTAAAACCAATATTTTGAATATCAATGTATTTTTAATGTATGTTTCTAAGTCATGCCAAAGCGAAAATTTTTAGCCACTTTTGTATGCTTCCGCTATTCGTTTATTGCGTGGTTAATCTCTGAGTTGTACATGAGGCCTGAAATTTTTGGTATCAGAGCTTAAGTTGGGATAAGCTCAATTTCTTTTGATCACACTTGAATCTAGGCACAGTGTTTCTTGTTGCATGTGCTTGACTATATGTTTATTTTCTGTGTGACCTTATCCTCTTAGTGCCTTCGTAGATTCCGCCTAGACGTAGGGGTAGAGGTAGAGGGCAGATTCCGGAAGAGTCCGAGGGTCAGAACGATGATGTCCAGCGTAGTATTCCCGTTCGTAGATGCGCTCGACAGGTCGAGGATGAGGTAGATGAGCTGTCAGCCCGTGTGGAGGACATGGAACTTGTGATGGCGAGGTTTCAGCAGATGAATCCTCAGACGTTTAGTGGTGATGAGCCTAGTTCCGATGCTGAGTCCTGGTTGCAGCATATTACCGGACTGTTTGATCATGTGAGGTATGATGACGAGCGTAGGTTGAGTTTGGCTATGTTCCAGTTGAGGAGGAATTCCGAGCGTTGGCGGAGAGGTGCGTCGCGAGCTCTCGAGGAGACTGGTGTTGGGATCACGTGGAAGAGTTTCTGTACTGCCTTCCTACAGGAGTACGTCCCCGAGTCTTATGTTAACGCCAGGGAGCGTGAGTTTGATAACCTGGTGCAGGGGACTATGTCTGTGGGGGAGTATACTCGTAGGTTTTCTTCTCTTCTTGCATATGTCCCGCATGTTTCTGACCGTGAGAGGGCAAAGAGGAACAAGTTCTTGGAGGGGCTGAATGAGGATCTTTACTCTTTGTTGTTGGCGAGTTCACCGATTAGCTATGCGGATGCACAAGGCTATGGACATCGAAGAGGGATTGCAGAACCGTAGGTCTCGTGTTAGGCCGCAAGTTGTGCAAGGTAACCGTCCCATGGTTCCGAGGGTGCAGCCTTCCCAGACTTCTAAGTCATCCCAACCACCCAGCAGCAGTCAGCCCAACCGTCAGGATGCCACCGGTTTAGACCTCGTGGTCATCAGTTCAAGAAGAAGTCGGGTTCTAGTTCTTCTGGTTAGGGCAGTTCTAGCAGCAGTAGTCTCGGGGCGGAGTTCTGTGGTTTGTGTGGAGGTAAGCATCCTTCGACGCAGTGTGTTGGAGTTCAGGGTGATTGCAATAACTGCGGGCAGTATGGACACTTTGCGCGAGTGTGTCCTTTGCTGGGATCTCAGCACACCGTTGCCCCACCACAGGGTCATCCAGAAGGATCTTCTAGAGGTTGTTCTTTCCCTGTTCAGCAGCAGAGGATGGGAGAGACTCAGCATAGGCCGTTTCAGCATCCTGGTCCTTCGCGTTTTGGACAGTCTTCCCAGCCTCATTTCTCAGAACCCCAGCATGCCCAAGTGAATGCCATGAAGAGCAAGCTGAGGGCACGCCAAGAGGAGTGATCGCAGGTACTTGCTTTGTTTTCGATTTTCCTTCACGTGTATTGTTTGTTACTGGAGCATCACATTCGTTTATTTCTGATGCATTTGTGGTTGAGCTTGTTTGCATACCACTCCTTTATGTGATGTTGTGTTTGTTGCAACTCCTGCCGGCGCGAGCCTGTACTCCCGAGAGATTTTGTTGAACGGCATTCTTTGGTTTGGTGAGAATGTGTTGGTAGCAAACTTGATTCGGTTAGTGATGTGGGGTTTTGATTGCGTAATGGGAATGGACGTATTGTCTAGCTATAGGGCCACCGTGGATTGTTTCCATGGAGTTGTGCGTTTCCGGCCCCAGTTTGGCAAGAAATGGAATTTCTACAGCCGCGATTCCCAATCGAAGATTCCTTTGGTCTCTGCTATGGAGATGTTTGGCCTTTTTTCATTGGAGAACGTAGGATTTATGATCTATGCGTTCGACGCATCCTTCTCGTCATGTGTGGAGCTTAGTGACATCCCCATTGTTCGTGATTTTCTCGATGTGTTTTCGGAGGAGATTCCTGGTTTTCCTCCGAGGAGGGGGATTGACTTCAGCATTGACTGGCACAACTCCTATCTCGCGTACTCCGTATCGTTTAGCACCAGCCGAGTTGAGGAAGCTTAAGGTACAACTGAGCGAATTGCTGGAGAAGGGTTTTATTCGACCGAGCATGTCACCGTGTGGAGCTCCAATCCTATTTGTGAAGAATAAGGATGATTCGATGAGGTTGTGCATCGACTTCCGGCAATTGAATAAGGCTACAGTGAAGAATAAGTACCCTTTACCGAGGATCGATGATTTGTTCGATCAGTTGCAAGGATCTGCCGTGAATTCGAAGATCGATCTGCGTTCGGGGACCATCAGTTGCACATTCGAGAGAAATATGTTGCGAAAACTTTGTTTCGTATGAGGTACGGGCATTATGAGTTTTTGGTTATGCCCTTTGGTTTGACAAATGCCCTTACATCATGGATTTGATGAATCGACTCTTTCTAGAGTTCATCGATCAGTTTGTGATTGTGTTTATCGATGACATTTTGGTGTATTCGAAGACTCCGATGCAGCATAAGGAGCACTTGAGGTTGGTTCTTCAGATGCTTCGAGACTCGCAGTTGTATGCTAAGTTTTCCAAGTGCGAGTTTTGGTTTGACAGAGTGGTATTTCTGGGTCATGTCATTTCAGCTGCAGGTATTTATGTGATCCCAATAAAGTAGAGGCTATTGTGAACTGGGAACGTCCCAAGAATGTTTCAGAGATTTGTAGCTTTTTGGGACTGGCTAGCTATTATCGCTGTTTTATCGAGGGATTCTCTAGCATAGCTAAGCCCATGACGCAGTTAACCCAGAAGTACAAGAGATTTGTTTGGACAGAGCAATGCGAGAGTAGTTTCCAATTGCTCAAAGAGAAGCTAACTTCAGCACCTGTGTTGGCTTTGCCTTCAAGTTCAGGTGGTTTTATGGTTTGTTCTGATGCTTCGCTTAATGGATTGGGTTGTGTGTTGATGCAGAATGGTCGATTCATTGCATATGCCTCTCGTCAGTTGAAACCGCATGAGACTCGGTACCCAGTTCATGATTTGGAGTTGGCAGCCGTGGTCTTTGCTTTGAAGATTTGGCGCCACTATCTGTATGGCGAGCAGTTTTGTAAGGTCCTCACTTCTTAAATTATATTTGTTTTAACAGAGATCCTAAATGCGGAAAATTAAATACTAGAACTAATTTTTTTTTATACTAACTCTCACATGACAGATTATAAAACATTTGTAAATGAAGCGATAATAGTAAGTCATCATCATAGGGTTTCGAAGATTAATAAAAGTCTTAAACGATAAAATAAACGTGCATGATAGCTAAAATTTGGCTAAGTCATAAAAAATCCTCATGCATAAGAAAAATATGTTTTCCTCAAAACAAGTCTACAAATGCTAAAAAGACTGAAAGTGCTAAGCCGAAACAAGAGGTCGCTGGATAGGTGCCAATGTGAGGAATCAGATTTTAGATTAGTGATTAATCGAATTGATTTGGGATTAGTTGCGTAGCTTTTGAGGGTTTTGCGAGAGAAATCTGATTCCAGTGGAATTCAGGCATTAGTGTTTAGCTGTAGCGCTAGTTGGTGAAGTCTGATCAGTCGTTGAGGGCGTGGAAGTGATACGCCTTCGTTTCGTGAAAATCAAATGTAGCGCTAATGCAAGGAAATCAGACGTAGCGCATTTCAGACGTCAACACAAGTCAACGGTACTGTAGCGAGTGAATAACGCGACGTCGTTTTGCTATTCAGTAGTAGCGCTTGAAGGGGAATCTGCTGGCAGCTGAGGCGCGGGTGAGAGGATTAACGAGAACACGACACGTGTTGGTCAACCTTTTAGTGTTGACTGCTGATTGTAGCGCTATCAGCTGTTGGTTTGAGGAACCAGTCGTTGATGTGAGACGACGTCGTTTTGATAAGTTGAACGCAGCGTTTTGGGTGCAATGCTTTTGATCAGCTGTTGGCAGCGAAGGTGACGTATTCTTGATACGTCGTCGTTTGAATTGTTTAGCGTGACCGGACGTTGGTTTGATCAGCTGTTGGCAGCGAGGATGACGTATTTCAGCTATTGGTTGTTTTGGTAGGAATCTGTCATCAGCTGTTGGAACGCTGCGGTGTCGTTTTGATTAGTTGATGCCGCGTCGTTTTGGTGCGTGAAGAGAAATACATGTTGGATTACGGTGGCGGATCCGGATCCCGTCTCCCGGCGGCGCAGCGGAAGTTTAAAATTAAGCACCGGGATACGTTCAATACAATAAAATCAATACTATAAACCATTCATAGGATGATTTTCGGGGTGTTACCTTGCTGGCGTCTAGGCGCCTGGCTCCAAGCAGAATCACAGGGAAACTGGCTCTAGTCGGTAGACGGCGGTAGATCGTCAATCAGGTCCACGACCGGAATCGATCTTCCTCCAATCAGCCTATACTAGAAAGCTGATGGATTTTATCACGAACGGAATCACCTCGTCGCACTGATCAGAACAAGTCTAATAACGCGAAGATCGGACGGCGGCGGCGCGGCGGAGGCGCGGCGGTGGGCGGGGGCCGTGCGTGAGGTTGGTGGAGGAGGGGGCGGCGGCTTCTCAAGATTGGAGGCTAGGTTTAGGTTGTAATTAGTGTAGTGTTTAAGCCCTAGACACAACCCATAAATATAAGTCATTCATGGGCTTGAACCGGCCAAATGGACTTGGGTCCAACCCAGGTCCATGTGAACATTCGGTTCGTTTAATTCACTGCGGTTTCATCATAACTCCGATCGATGATCAGATTGGACCGACCGACTCAGTTTCCAAAACTGAACATTATGATGTGAAAAACAATTTTTCAGATACCTAGTCCAAAATGACAGTTTTGCCCCACAACATTGGGAAATCGTAATTTCACCCCTGTTGAGTTTTAGGAAGTCGCACTCCCTAAAATCCTCTTCCTATGCTCAACATATTGAGCTCAGTTTCCGTGCGGGAATCACGAATCCAGTACTTGTGTGACCCTCAATGGTTCAGGGATACAGCTAGCCGAGGGCCCACAACCATTGTGGCTCCGAAATCACAATTTCAGACTTTCTCAACGGATCATGGTAAAGCACCTAGCAACATCGCCCCATGATCCCATAGATATCACTGATAGTGCCTGCAAGAACCAGTTGGTCGTGGTTAGCGTACAGTACGGTCCTTTCAACACATATATCCCGATCAGATCAACGACCATTGGTAAATCGAGAGTCGCTAAAGATCCGATAGCTATGCATACATCTTGGAGATTGAATAGTGACATCACGAGTGTAACTAGGTAAACCCATTTACCTAAAACACTTCTAGTACTCTGGCCAGAGATTTATACACTATTATCCCCTCAGATAGCATAGGATATCCACGCATGTAAGCGAGCGGTGAATCCTCGACAACGAAGCATCGACTCCTACATGCATCGGGATCTCACCCAATCCCGCCGCCTAATGACCCCAAGTGAGTCGGCAAACGGGTCAAAGTGAGACGCCTATCATGTAGAGTCTCAATGAGGTTTCGAGTCGTGAGGACTAATCAGTACAACCAAGACCTCGGACTTATCCACTCGACAAATGGAAACCACTTGGAAAGTCCGAACGAGGGTAGTTCGATAGATCACCAGGTCACAATCTATCTGCATGCTCAGAACATCACAATGTTCCCTACCAATGAAACATGGTACTTCGCATCGCAGATACTAGTCTCAAGCTCGGGCGGCCTTATCCTCATTTTGACGGCCCAATCGACTAGGAACTAATTCAGAATACACAGTGACTATTAGATGTGTTTCATGATAGCCGTAATACCCACTATCACATCTAACATACACTATGGTTCATTCTAGGTCTTTATCCAACACAATTGTTAACATTATATAAACATAATGAAGATAAAGAATGCCATATATAAATGCGAATATCATATATAAAGACTGTCATATACAAGAGTCTATATACCCACACGCCACAAGTTGGCTAGTTGGGCATCTACTCTAACAATACAACGTCTGATGGTTGCTGCTGTTTTCGTTGAGAGGAAAAGCTGGTTTCTGTTGTAAGATTCCTCCTGTATCGACGTTTGATTATTTTGGGAACACCAGCTGTTTGGTTGAGATATATAGATAAGTGTTGATCGACACTTAGAATTATTTAGAACCCGATATTTCTCATCTCCATCTTCAAACCCTCGTTTTTGCTACTGTTCACCGAACGTTTCTTCCCTATACTTCTGTCGATTCCAGCCTTTGTTTTCGATGATTTTGGTGGCGCTGGATTCCTTGTGAGTTGTTTTTTTGATTGTTACCCATTTGAGGCTGTAGAATGACCTTGGAGAGGATCGTGAAGTTGCTGTTTTCTTCGTTCAGTGGAAACCGATAGTTCTTCCGCTAGTTTCAGCTTTTGGGTAAGAATTTCCTACTGTTCTAAGCATAGTATTAGCTGCTAGTACTTCGTTTAGAGGTAGAACTAGAGTTGGGTTCTAGACCGTGGGAAATTATGTGTAGAAGTTCTGATCTGAACTGAATATGAGCTAAGTATGAGTTTCCTTAATAGATTTGAGGTTCAGGATAGCTTTTGCCGTGGTTGAGGAAGCCAGGTGACAGCCGATTGGCGCTGGTGGATCGTCGTGCCCTTGTTTAATCTGTTGAGGTAGAAATCAGCCGTTGAATGTACGAATTGAGCAGATTTAACAGCTTTGAGCATAGACATGGCTGTGATCGATGTTTATGAAATCTGCTGATGTGATTCTGTGATTTACGTGATACATTTGTTGAATTGTTTGAGTTGTACATTCTGTTTTCACGTATTGAATTGTATGCATTGTGAATTGAATATTTATTGGCATACATGCATACATCTTGAGCCTGATTGACAGATTGATTGATGACCTGATTGAGATCCACGTTGTGACTGGCCGACAGATGTGTCGTGCTTGAAAAGTCCAACGCTATCATCGGAGTGGTGACTTTCGGATTCGAGCGTCTACCATCGAGCTGTGATGGTCTGACGGGCTCTGAAGATCACGGACCGATGATTTCCCCGGTTGATACACCGTGCGGGTATAGAGGCTGATTATGATGATTTGCTAGTTGATACACTGGTCTAGCTATCCGATCCTTGATAGCCCTCATGCATTGCATAGCTTTGATTATAGCATGTTGAATGATTAGCTGTTTTGATAGCTCTTCGTACTGAGGTTTGACCTCGTATTTGTTTCCTGCTTTTGTGATTATGATGATTTGCTAGTTGATACACTGGTCTAGCTATCCGATCCTTGATAGCCCTCATGCATTGCATAGCTTTGATTATAGCATGTTGAATGATTAGCTGTTTTGATAGCTCTTCGTACTGAGGTTTGACCTCGTATTTGTTTCCTGCTTTTGTGTTGTTTGGGTCTGTGTTACCCATTTGCAGGATCTTCAAGTAACCAAGATGGACCGAGTGGAGTGCCAACTGGTCGATCCCCGTTTCCTTGAGTCCCAGTTTATTTTATGATATGTATTAAACCGGGGTATGCCCCGTGCTTATTTGTATTGGGGATCTGTATTTGATTTGAGATTTGATGTTAGCTGTTTTATATGAGTTTGAGTCAACTCGTATTTTGATTATGAATATTTTGAATGATGATTTTGAGTTCAGACCCAAATTCGAAAAATTTTTAAAGCCCTATTTTATGCTTCCGCTATTATGTGCTTATTTGTGCTGTAATCTTGAGTGATTAGCACGGGGCCTGATATTTTTTGTATCAAAGCTTAAACTGGGATAAGCTTGATTTCCTTTGATCACACTCGAGTCTAGGCACAGCGTTTTGATTTGATTTTGATTGACTCTATGATTTATGTTATCTTTTATCTGTCTATGTGATATATCTGCTGTGAAATCTTACCTCTAGACTTGTTTAAATGTCGCCGAGGAGAGGAAGAGGTAGGACGACTAGACGTACCGAGGAGGAGTCTAGGGCAGGTAGCGATGACGGTATTCAGCAGGTTGAGAACGTTACTAGACAGATAGGTGAGATGGAGTTGGTTTTAGCTAGGTTTCAGCGGACGAACCCTCCAACGTTTTCTGCAGCCGAGGGTGGTGCGATGGCTGAGGCTTGGTTAGTTCAGATGGAGGAGTTGTTCGATGCTCTGGAATACGCTTCCGAGAAGAGACTGAAGCTGGCGGTGTTGCAGCTGAGTGACAACGCACAGCGCTGGTGGAGAGGTACTTCTCGTATCCTTCGTGATAGTGGGGCTATGATCACTTGGGAGAGCTTCTGTGAGGCGTTCCGATAGAATTATACCCCGGAGTCCTTCTATAACAGTCGCGAGCGAGAGTTCGACAACCTGAAGCAGGGTAACTTGCGAGTGGCTGAGTATGCCCGACAGTTTTCTGCTCTTTTGATCTATGTTCCACACGTAGCCAACCAGGAGAGGACGAAGAGGAACAAATTTCTGAAAGGCTTGAGGCCTGATCTGTACCGGATGGTTTTGTCTGGTTCACCTACGACCTATATTGATGCAGTGAACCAAGCGGTGGATATTGAGGAGAGTTTACTGCAGGATGATTCTCCGACTCGGCTGACTACTGGACGCACCTATCAGCCTATTCAGGATGCGTCGCAATCTTTATATTCTCCTCAAGGGTCACAGCAGCAGACGAATCGCCAAAGGTTTCGACCTCGAGGGAAACAGTTCAAGAAGAAGGCGAATTCGAGTTCCTCTGGTTCGGCGAGTTCTGGTTCTGGCAGTGGTTCAGGCAGCATGTCTTGTGGACAGTGCAGATGAAGGCCTCCGACTTCGCAGTGTCGTGGAGTTCAGGGGTTTTGCCATAACTGTGGACAGCTCGGACATTTTCAGAGAGTATGTCCTTTGTTGAGGGGTCAGTCTTCAGTTCCTTCGCAGTAGGGATCAGCTGGTGGTTTCTTCTCAGAGACCGCAGTTTCCTGCCCCTACCCAGCGATCTGGATTCCAACCCCGTGAGCCTTATAGGTTTGGAGCACCTTCGAGACCTCAGTTTCAGATTCCACAGTAGGCCCAGGCAAACGCTTTGACGAGAGAGCAGGCTGAGGAGACGCCTGCCATAGTGCTCACAGGTACATGCTCTATTTTCGATTATCCTGCGAGAGTTCTATTTGACACTGGTGCATCACACTCTTTTATTTCTGAGTTGTTTGTTTGTGAGCATGGGTTGAGTTCCTCCCCATTGTGTGATGTTGTTTCCGTGTCTACTCCTGCTGGTGTGAGTCTGTGATCCCATGAAGTGGTGTTGGATTGTGTGCTTCGATTTGATGAGCATATGTTGGTGTCCAATGTGATTATTTTGGGAATCAGAGATTTTGATTGCATCTTGGGAATGGATGTATTGTCTAGCTATAAGGCTACTGTTGACTGCTTTCATGGTGTGGTGAGATTTCACCGTGATTCGGGTGAGAGGTGGGAGTTCTACGGTGCTAATTCACGCTCGAAGATTCCACTGGTGTCCGCCATGGAGATGTTTAGCCTGCTATCGCAGTGGTGTTGGATTGTGTGCTTCGATTTGATGAGCATATGTTGGTGTCCAATGTGATTATTTTGGGAATCAGAGATTTTGATTGCATCTTGGGAATGGATGTATTGTCTAGCTATAAGGCTACTGTTGACTGCTTTCATGGTGTGGTGAGATTTCACCGTGATTCGGGTGAGAGGTGGGAGTTCTACGGTGCTAATTCACGCTCGAAGATTCCACTGGTGTCCGCCATGGAGATGTTTAGCCTGCTATCGCTGGATAATGTTGGATTCATGATTTATGCGCTTGACATTTCCCAAGAGCCGCGATTGGAGTTGAGCGACATTCCGATCGTTCGAGAGTTTCCCGATGTGTTCCCGGGTGAGATTCCTGGATTCCCTCCAAGACGTGAGATCGACTTCAGCATCGAGTTGATGCCCGGTACCGCCCCGATTTCTAGAGCTCCGTATCGGTTGGCGCCAGCAGATTTGAAAGAGCTGAAGGATCAGTTGGGAGATCTCTTGGAGAAAGGCTTCATCAGACCGAGTATGTCGCCTTGGGGAGCTCCGATTCTTTTCGTGAAGAAGAAAGATGGGTCTATGAGGATGTTCGTGGATTTCCGACAGTTGAATAAGGCGAAGGTGAAGAACAAGTATCCTTTGTCGAGGATTGATGACTTGTTCGATCAGTTGCAAGGATCGGTCGTATACTCGAAGATTGATTTGCGCTCTGGTTATCACCATTTTCGGATTAGAGACGCTGATGTAGCGAAGACAGCTTTTCGGACGAGATACGAGCATTATGAGTTTCTTGTGATGCCGTTTGGGTTGACGAATTCCCCAGCTGTTTTCATAGATTTGATGAATCGCGTCTTTAGCGAGTACATCGATCGGTTTGTGATTGTCTTCATAGACGATATCCTAGTGTATTAGAGGAGCATGAGAGAGCATAAGGAGCATCTGAGATTGGTGTTGCAGAGATTGAGAGACTCGCAATTGTACGCCAAGTTCAGCAAGTGTGAATTTTGGCTTGACAGAATTATCTTTTTGGGTCATGTGATTTCAGCGCAAGGGATTTCGGTGGAGCCGAGTAAGGTCGAAGCAGTTCTTAATTTGGAGAGACCTAGGAACGTTTCCAAGATCCGCAGCTTCTTGGGATTGGCTGGCTATTACAGGCGTTTTATCGAGAAGTTCTCTTCTATAGCCAGTCCGATGACTCAACTGCTCAGAAGGATCAGAAATTCGTTTGGACTGACGAGTGCGAGTTTAGTTTTCAGACGATGAAGGAGAATTTGACTACTGCTCCTGTTTTGGCTCTACCGTCTGGATCCGAAGGATTTGTTGTGTGCTCCGATGCTTCTCTCAATGGTTTGGGATGTGTTCTGATGCAGAACGGGTACGTGATTGCCTATGCGTCTCGACAGTTGAAGCCTCACGAGACGAGGTACCCCGTTCATGATCTGGAGTTGGCTGCGATAGTGTTTGCCTTGAAGATTTGGCGACATTATCTGTATGGTGAAGAATTTGTGGTGTACACCGACCACAAGATCCTGAAATATATCTTCACACAGTCTGATCTGAATATGAGGCAGCGACGTTGGATGGAATTACTCAAGGACTTTAACTGTGAGATTCAGTATCAGCCTGGGCGGATGAACTCGGTTGCCGATGCATTGAGTAGGAAGACCCAGCCTACAATGCTTTTGTTTTTGAGTGTCTCAAAAGTCTATGAGCAGTTGAGTACTTCTGGTTGGCGTTTCCAGCCGGGTGATCAGTACTTTATGGTTTCTTCGATTCAAGTAGAACCGCAGATTGTGAGTGACATCAGGGAGGCGCAGAGGATTGATCCATATGTTCATGAGTTGAAGATTAAAGCCCGAAGTGGTCAGTCTGATGATTTCTCTGTTACTTCTGATGGATGTCCGAGATTTTGAGGAAGATTAGTGGTTCCGAACTTGATCGATTTGAAAGAGACCATTCTGAACGATGCGCATTGTAGCCGGTATAGTGTGCATCCGGGCGAGAGAAAGATGTATCATGCCTTGAAGTCTCACTACTGGTGGGAAGGCATGAAGAGCGACATCTCTGGTTTTGTTGCTAGATGTCTGAATTGCCAGCAGGTCAAGGCTGAGAGAATGAGGCCTGGTGGATTACTAAGTTTGGAGGTGCCCCAATGGAATTGGGAGCACATCGCCATGGATTTTGTGACTCATCTACCTCGATCGAGTAGGGGATGTGATGCGATTTGGGTACTGATTGACAGACTTTCGAAGTCAACCCATTTCATTCCCTATGATGTGAGGTGTTCCATGAAGAAAATGGCAAAATTTTACATCGATCATGTGGTTAGAATGCATGGAGTTCCTGTTTTGATAGTGTCTGACAGAGATCCAAGGTTCACATCTCGTTTTTTGAAGAGTCTGCAAGCAGCGATGGGTTCAAGATTGGCTATGAGTACAGCCTATCACCCACAGACAGATGGTCAGTCTGAGCGGACCAGGTGACTATCGGGATGGCTCCATTTGAGGCGTTGTATGGTCATAAGTGCAGATCTCCGATTTGTTGGGAAGAAGTTGGTGAGAAACAGCTTTCTACCCCTGAATTTGTGTAGCATATGAAAGATCAGATTGATTTGATTCGAAGTAGAATGAAGGCTGCACAAGATAGATTTACCAGCTATGCTAACCGAAGACGTCAACCGTTAGAGTTTGAGGTTGGCGATCGTGTGTTTCTCAAGGTTTCTCCTTTCAAGAGCGTGATGCGATTCAGATTTAAAGGCAAATTAGCTCCTAGATTCATTGGTCTCTTCGAGATTGTTGAGCAGATTGGCAGTTGGCTTATAGATTGAGGCTGCCCGATGAATTAGCAGCGATGCATGACGTTTTTCATGTGTCAATATTGAGGAAACATGAGCCAGATCCTCCCCATGTTTTGAGAACCGACGAAGTTGAGCTAGATTCTGCCTTGAGCTATGTAGAATATCCAGTGCATATTTTGGATAGGAAGGAGAAGAAGCTGAGGAACAAAGTGATTCGGTTGGTGATGGTCCAATGGAGTAAGCATGGCTGAAAAGAAGCAACCTAGGAGGTTGAGGAGAAGATGAGACAGGATTGGCCTCATCTGTTTGAGCACTGATAGTGTAAATTCCAGGTAATTTCTAAGCTTTGATTTGAGCTTGTTTAGTTGTTGGTGATTGATTTGATTATTTGATTGTTTCTGCCCATGAGTTTGCCTTTGATTTCGAGTACGAAATCTCTTAAGGTGGGGAGAATGTGAGGAATCAGATTTTAGATTAGTGATTAATCGAATTGATTTGGGATTAGTCGCGTGGATTTTGAGGGTTTTGTGAGAGAAATCTGATTCCAGTGGAATTCAGGCGTTAGTGTTCAGCAGTAGCGCTAGTTGGTGAAGTCTGATCAGTCGTTGAGGGCATGGAAATTATACGCCGTCGTTTTGTGAAAATCAGACGTAGCGCTAATGCAAGGAAATCAGACGTAGCGCATTTCAGACGTCAACGCAAGTCAACGGTACTGTAGCGAGTGAATAATGCGACGTCGTTTTGCTATTCAGTAGTAGCGCTTGAAGAGGAATCTGCTGGCAGCTGAGGCGCGGGTGCGAGGATTAACAAGAACACGACACATGTTGGTCAACCTTTTAGTGTTGACTGCTGATTGTAGCGCTATCAGTTGTTGGTTTGGAACCAGTTGTTGATGTGAGACGACGTCGTTTTGATAAGTTGAAACGCAGCGTTTTGGGTGCAATGCTTTTGATCAGCTGTTGGCAGCGAAGGTGATGTATTCTTTGTTGGCATACGGTGGCGGATCCGGATCCCACTTCCCGGGGGCACAGCGGAAAACAAAATTGGCCCGGAAAGTGTTCAATACATCAAAATAAATCTACAAACATTCATAGGGTGTTCATAGATTGCTACCTTGCTGGCGTCTAGGCGCCTGGCTCCAACCAGAAATTCACAGGGAAAATCTGGCTCTTCTCGGTAGGCAGCGGTAGATCCTCCAATCAGGTCCACGACCGGAATCAATCTTCCTCCTTCAATCTGCACTAGAAGACTTGACGGATTTGCCACGGACGGAATCACCTCAGCATGACGATCGGAGCAAATCCGATCACGGGGCGGCGGCGCGTGGCCGTGAGGTTGAGGAGAAGTGTAGGGCCGGCCGTGTGATGCTTGTGGAGGCTAGGTTTAGGTTATGAGTCTTAAGTGATCAAAAGCCCTAATCAACACTTAGTATATAATCAATATACATGGGCTTGAACCGGCCCATTGGACTTGGGTCATGCCCAAGTCCATATGAACATTCGGTTCATTTAAATCACTGCGGTTTCATCATAACTCCGATCGATTATCAGATCGGACCGATCGACTCAGTTTCCAAAACTGAACATTATGATGCGAAAAACAATTTTTCAGATACCTAGTCCAAAATGACCGTTTTGCCCCTCAACAGTGGGAAATCGCAATTTGACCCCTGTTGACTTTTAGGAAGTCGCACTCCCTAAAATCCTCTTCCTATGCTCAACACATTGAGCTTAGTTCCCGTGCGGGAATCATGAATCCAGTACTTGTGTGACCCTCAATGGTTCAGGGATACAGCTAGCCGTGGGCCCACAACCATTGCGGCTCCGAAATCATAATTTCGGACTTGCCCAACAGATCATGGTAGGGATCACTGATAGTGCCTGCAAGAACCAGTTGGTCGTGGTTAGCGTACAGTAAGGTCCTTTCAACACCTATATCCCGATCAGATCAACGACCATTGGTAAATCGAGAGTCTCTAAAGATCCGATAGCTATGTATACATCTTGGAGATCGAATAGTGATATCGCGAGTGTTACTAGGTAAACCCATTTACCTAAAACACTTCTAGTACTCTGGACAGAGATTTATACACTATTATC